>JANHFL010004360.1:118644-145471 GCA_032468155.1 Oxyrhabdium leporinum
AATTACAAAAGAAAACACAATGCTCTAAGCAGACCACAAGATGGTGCTGCCTACAAATAAAAAATAGTTCATTGTAAAGATTTTGGAGTGGGATTTTACATTATTATTTCAAATCACAGAAAAGGGGAATTATTACTTGATACAAAAAGTCAAAGTTCATATAATTGCTGAACTTGCACAGAGAAATGATAGCAGACTTTTAAGGCACAAACAAACAGCAAAACAAATTCCTTTTCTTTTCCTTCAGGAGTCCTACCTCAAGTATATGTTCCATTACTTCAATCTTCCTGGATTTTTTTTCTTAAATTCTAAACTTTAATCTGAGACTCTTGGAAACAATGTTAATCTTATAGCTTTGGTCCAGCAACTTCTGTCTTGCTTTTTCCATAGCCAAAATAGAGGAAGGGGCTGGGACAGCTTCCTGTACGCATGAAAGAGAACCTACCTACTTCAGGAAAATGTGGATTCTATGTCTGTACCTATCTGGACTATAAGATGGCCAGATGTGAATGTCTGGTCTGCAGCCTGGCACTCACAACAGATTGTATCAAGCTATTTGATTGGTTCAAGCTGCAATGTTCTGGTTCAGGTAAAAAGCTGATGAGTTTACAGATGGATTATGGCAACCTGCTCTACATGAGGCTGCCCTTGGGGACCATTTGAAAGCTATGCCTGTCCCTAATGCAGCACACTTGGGTAGTTATGGGATCAGTTAGTTTGCCCACCTGACACCTTTCCTGCAGTAGATGCTTTGATTGCTAAGCTAATTAGCTTCAGAGTGTAATTCAAAGTTCTGGTCATTACCTTTAAAGTTATATGTAACTTAGTTCCTGGATATCTTTAAGATTGCCTGCATTGGATGGAATTTTCCCTTCCACTGAGATAGTTGAAGGGCATATTATAGGTTCTACCTCTGAAGGACTTCTATCACCAGAATCTCAAGGGTGAGCTAGAATAGCTTACTGCCTTTTCTATCAGGATTTCACAGAGCAATAATAATCTGGCTGTCCTGTCATTAAATGGAGGATGAAACAGAATTGTGATGTTCCTTCCAAGGGAAGTGATGCCTGAATATGTGAGGAGAACGACCACTATATTTATAAACATGTTTCTCTGCTGCTATAATCAGAATGACACCGGGTGGCTTAATAGACTTTGGTTTTTGGTTGACAGATTTATGGTTGTTGTGTTTATACCATTTTAATCTTAATATTGTAATATACGAGTTGTAAACTACTTGGAGTGGGGCTGTGAAAGCTAAGAATGCAATCTGAAATGGACACCAAGCTTTCCTCCCAGTTGCCCAATAAATGGATATTTAACAGTTGACATAGAGCAGGGCTGTCAAACTCCCGGCCCACGGGCCGGATGCGTTACGTGCTGGCCATGCCCACGCCCGGTTTAGCGAAGGGCAAAAAAAAGCCCCGATACATCACATGACGCTGCTGTGACGATGTGAATTTGACACCCCTGACATAGAGGATCCCAAAACAAGCTTCCAAGGATACTCTTTGAAATCATAGGTTTTGAGCATTGGAAGTCAGTCTACATGGAACACTTTCCAAACTTCCAGAAAAGGCTCTCAAGTGTTTATACTACAGACATATTTACAAGTTTAAATGAAGCGCAAAATATGTCAGCTCTAAATTTCAAGCTTTGCATACATGAACGAATGCATTTTTACTCCCCTAGCCTCTCCAACAATTATTAAAAACAAACATTACCTCTGAAATTACATCTGCCATTTTCTCTCTTCTACATTTATAAAACACAGAAAGTTCTGTTATGCAATCTTCATCAAGGCACCCAAGCTGGAAGGGAAAACATATATAACAATTAAGACTTGAAAATATAAAAGCTTTTTTTTTTTAAATGACACCAGTTTTGCCAGAAACCAGGCCATGCAAACAAGCGAAACCCCATCCACAGGATGAAGGCAGCATACAAAACTACGCCCCACCTCCCCTGGTCCTCAGGAAAAAACCTCTCTCCACTGAACCAGTCTTTGGTACCCAAAAGGTTGGGGGCTGCTGAGCTAGAGAAAGCCAAGAATGCCAGTTCTGACAGGTAAGAGGAGGTAAACAATGGGGTTTTTTAGGCGGGGCAGAAGGAGCACAGTAGGATAAAGTCCTTAATTTCAAGCGGCATATCCAAATGGCTCTCCCCACAGTGTTCTGGGGTCCTTCTTAAAATCTGTGCTTACTGCCCAGGATAATGTGTGTTAATCAGAACAGATAATGCTGGCCAAGCAGTCTAATCTGATATACAAGGCAGTTTCCTTGCAACTATGTCTTCAGAGAATCGGGGCCACGGAAATGTTCATTGGACAAACATTTATTTTGACAACTGCCCAGTTTGATTGATATTGAATAGCTTTTAAATTACATTAAATAGCCTGGTACTAGATATAACAGAAAGCTGTAGCTGAAATCAGTACTTTATACTGCTCTTCCCAAAATCCGAGGGTCATGGTAGAATAATGGTATCTCTTGGTTTTGCCGTAGGTACAAGATTGCTCAGCAGAAAATTTTTGACACAAGAATAGCATGGTAGCCATCACATTATTCAGAATGTTTTAAGTTCTTAAGCTAAGAATTTTTATTGGTATGTTTCCTTTGCAATTGGTGATTAAACTAGTCACTAATCACATCAACCCAGGTTTTCCTAGATATGCTCTCGTTAATACAAATTAATCAACTCACGGGGTATTTACTTTGCCATAGGACAGAAAAGGAATAGCCCTGCATGAGCCAAGGATGATTTAAAAGATGCTTCACCATAATCCGTTTCTTTGGGTCCACCTAGCGGTCAAGAAAAGAAACACAATTTAAAATATAGACACCTGATAGATACATATACAGGTAGTCCTTGACTTAAAACAGTTTATTTCGTGACCGTTCGAAGTTATGACACTGGAAAAAAGTGACTTATGACCATTTTTCACACTTATGACTGTTACAGCCAACCCCATGGTCGTGAGATTTACATTTGGATGCTTGACGTCTGACTCATTTTTATGACAGTTGCAACGTCCCGGATCATTTGACCATCATTTGCGACCTTCTGACAAGCAAAATCAACGGGGAAGCCTGATTCACTTAACAACCAAGTTAAATTTAACAACATTGATTCCCTTAACAACTTAGCAAGAAAAGTCGTAAAATAGGGCAAAACTGACTTAACACATTTTCTCACTTAGCAACATAAACTCTGGGCTCAATTGTGGTCGTAACTCAAGGACTAGCTGTATAGGGATTAGAAAAAGATATCAAAGCACTGATCTGCAACTAAGAGAAGTCAGTACTGTTAAGAACAGCATCGATAGTTTTTCAGGCATTTTAGCACTTATTCTCTGAATGGTTTTGCCCTTCACGATAAATTATTCTATCTGAACTAATTGAACAACTGTACAGGAAACAGGTCTACTGACTTCTGGCTACAATAGTGTAATAGAACTTCCATATTCAAAGGCAGAATACCTCAGTACTAGCTGTAGATTAACAGAACAATGGAAGGGGATCACTGTAAACAAAGATTGACAGAAGCGGAGTGGGAAGAGTTAAACTAAGTATGCATATCTTGGAATGTTTGTGATCCAGTGAGACCTTTACTTGTGTCTGAGCTTTACCTGCAACATCTGTTGCAGAAGCAGGATACTGCCAGGTGAAAGCCATTTGGGGACATCATATTTCCCCCTCTGTAGGGAAAAAAAAAAGACATTACAGTTGAATGAACTTCTCTTCCAATTTGACATCATTCACAAATTCACGAGCTTCCCCTTTGCCTCTTCATCAACAATTAAATATGTTAACACTGAGTGCAATTGGGCAGACCCACATATTGGAGATTATTACTTCTTTTCATTTTATTGACATTTCTCTCTCATGTACCTTACATATTGATCTTCAACTATACATAAATTAAACAGCATTAGGCCCATAGTAAGATTTGAAAGCACCCTGCCTGACCCCTCAACCTCAGAAAAGAAGTAATTGATGAACACTTTTTAAGTCCTAGGTGAGTAAGCTGTTTCTCCTTAATTGCCATACCATCTGGCCCATAAATGAGAATCTCAGAGAGTATTTTGTCAAATACTTTGCTAAACAACAAAAAAATGCTGGTTTCCAATTATTACTGCATTGTTTTCAAGCTGCTTATTTATCAATAATTTTGTGGTCTGTTAGAAAATCATAGAAATGACATAGAAATCAAGTCTGAGAGAGAGGGAGGGAGAGAGGGAGATGGATGTCCAAGACCTTCCATGTATTACAAGTGATTCTGGGAGAGAACTGGAGACTATCTGCATGCACAGCATGTGATCTGCCTACTGAAGGGGCTTATTGAGGAATAACAAGAAGAATACTCCAGATAATAAGTTACTACCTATACATGATTGCGCTGGCTGGAACTGTGATTGTTCGGCTGAAGCTGAGGCTACCAGCTGAAGCGTTTAAGCAACTGTGCATATGTGAATCACAGGATGTATAGCAAATGAAGAGAAAAGCAAGGTATATGAATTGAACCCAGTCACAGTTGCTTTGTTTTTAAGTGGTTGAATCTGAATGCAATTCAGCATCTTTTCCCTAAAGGAATTGATCCCAACTGAAATTTAGTGTGCTACCCAATCTAATGTGTTTTAATACTGAGCTTTGCCTGTTTTTCCACGGATGTCTTTGATTCCTAGAGGCAGCTAAGGGATAGGAAAAGAGACAGGTTTTTTTTAAAAAACCCTGCAGTGTCTAGAAATAACCGAGTTTTCCACTCTATGGGAGGCTCGTACCCTTCATTTCATTCCATAATCTTCCCGTTTCTCAACATCACCCTGAAAAGGCAAGACATATTACAAGGAAAAAAAATGGAATTACACACTAGGACAGGGTGCAAGAAAAGAAACTGTCCAAAGCAAATTTGATTATGTGGGTGTTTATAGCTATACCTCTCACCATGAAGAAAGAGAAGAGGAGAGAAATCATTGGAACATCTTGTGCTAAAATAATATTACTATCTTGGAGTAGTAAGAAAACACTAGCATTTCAGTTGTAACATGATCCCAGCTTTTATACTACGGAGCTTCCAATCTTACTTGTTGTAAGATCAGCCAAGTAATAAGATGCCCAGAATTCTCTTTTTGGGAACAGACCTCTCACACAGTAACTCCGTAAAAGTCCTTGTTTAAACAGAGAGCCTTGGATCTTGAAGATAGGATACGTACCACAATTTTCCTGTAGAGTGCCATCATGTTGTCATCATCAAATGGTAGAAATCCACAAAGGAGAGCATACAGGAGGACTCCCATGCTCCAGATATCTGCCTGAGATGATAAACAAAGATTGAGTGATAAAAACTAAGACAGGGCAACATCACCTTCCCCTCAATTGGGAAACAGTTTCGAGTCACTTTCAACCAAGAACCTGGAAACACAAACTGGCTAAAATCTTGTGATGCATAATTGGCTGCCAGATACTCTAGGTTCAACAATTCTCTGCACTATAGTTAAGATGTCGAGCATGTCACCCCAGGGAACAGGAAGACAGTACAGACAGTCCTTGAGTTATGACCACAATTGAGCACCCAATTTTTTTTGTTGCTCAGTGAAACATTTGTTAAGTGAGCTTGCCCCATTTTACGACTTTTCTTGCCACAGTTGTCAAGAGAATCGTTGCATTTGTTAAGTTAGTAACATGGTTGTTAAGTGAATCTGGCTTCCCCATTGACTTCGCTTGTCAGAAGCTTGCAAAAGGGGATCACATGACTCCGGGACACTGAAACCGTCATAAGTATGAACCACTTGCCAAGTATCTGAATTTTGACCACGTGACCATGGGGATGCTGCAAAGGTTGTAAGTGTGAAAAACCGACATAAGTCACTTTTTTTCACTTCTGTTGTAACTTTGAGCGGTCACTAAATGAACTGTTGTAAATCGAGGACTGCCTGAAGTGTTGGAGTTGGAGAGAGGTGGATTATTCTTGCCATTTTAAAAAAGTGTAATAAAAGCTCAGCACTGAAAAGCATTTTTTTCTCTGCGGTTCACAGTTGATAGTATCAGCATGGAAACAAGACTAAAAGGAGGGGTCCTTGCTATTCTCTGAGCTGGCTTGTTTTCTTGCAGACGTTTCATTACCGTAAATAGGTAACATCATCCATGTTCGTGATAGACAAGCACTGATTATGTTACCTAGTTATGGCAATGAAACGTCTGCAAGAAAACAAGCAAGCTCAGAGAGCACCAAGGACCCCCTCATTTCAACCCTGAGCTACAAATATTCTTTATTGGTACAAGGCAAAAACTTAAGTTGAAGGGAAACAACACATTCTTGGAAGGGAAGCAGCAAACCTTCAGCCATTCTCCATAGTTTCCAGAGTGCTCCAAAATCACAACTGTGGGCAGGGACGCAGGCAAGAGAAGCAGCAGCAGAAACATTCCCACCTCTGCCAGTCTCTTTTCTCCTCTTTGGGAAAAGCTGGAGAAGGAAGACCCTCAGAGGGCTCAGGCACATGGTTACTGTAGTGTGGGGAGGAAGTGGCTATTCTCAGTTGCAACAACAGGAGGGCCCCGCATCCATTCAGCACCAGAGAAGTTTACTTATGCTCTCAAAAGGGATTTTAATTTCAGGACAACGGAAGAGAAAGAGGCAAAGATTTCAACTGAATGCAATCCATTTCTGAATCGATTAACTGCAAGGGTCTTCAAGGACCAAGAATTCCATCACTACACCTGATTTCCATTACCTATACCCTTCTAGTTGTCTACCAAACCTCTCCAAACCTGATGGATTCTCCGCAGTATTATCAGCCATGCATGCCATCACAGTAGAGATCTAGTATACAGAGAACTAAATAAATGCAGTGGTCTGCCATGGTTTTGGAAAGAGACACACATTTGCATTTTAAAATATAAGTAGCTCCATCCCTAAAATGGAAGCAATGGAATTATAGAAGAATACGCATTTGTTTTTGTTTTTTTTAGAAAAAGAACATTTCTCTCTTTTCCAGTCAATGGAAGAAACAGCAGCTTTTTAAAAAGTCTTTACGATGCATTTCAGTTATTGGTTTGATCAAGGCAAGAGCATTGGAGCTGGGCAGCTTTCAGGTCTTAGGGAAGGCACCTGAATCAACCCACTTCCCCAGTACCGGTAGTCCTTGAATTACAACTATTCATTCAGCGGCCACTTTGATGTTACAATGGCACTAAAGAAAGCAACTTAGAAGAGGCCCTTGCACTTATGTCTGTTGCATCCCCCCGTACGGTCGTGTATTCAAAATTCAGGCACTTGTCAACCGGCATATATTTATGATGGTTGCAACATCCTGGAGTCATGTAATTTTTCCTTTGTGACTTTTCCAGCCGGCTTCCAACAAGCAAAGTCCCTGGGGGAAACTGGATTTGCTAAATGATCGCATGATTCACATAACTGCAATAATTCTCTTAACAACCGGGGCAAAAAAGGTCATAAAACTGGGCACAACTCATTTAACAACCCCTTTGCTTAGCAATTCTGGTCCCAATTCTGGTCGTAAGTCAAGGACTACCTGTATAGAGTCTTTGAAGGAGAGAAGACAGGGAGAAAAGCTGCAGCATAGAAAGGATGACCAGTAACCAAAGAAAAGATTTTTTTGGGGGGGGGGGGGAACAACCACCCTATTTATACATAATCGTGGCTTTCTAAGGTTACCCCTTTTTAAAACTTAGATATTGTTAGATTTATACAATGGTACAGGAAAATCTGAAAGAGCTCAGTTGAGAGGCTGATTAAAGAAATAAAGAAATAGAGGCCAAAGCACCTATTACAATACCTCTGAGCCAATATAAGCTTTGCCCTGAATTAACTCTGGGGCTGCATAAGCAGGGCTTCCACAGCATGTGTTCAGGTGGTAATCCAGACCCCCCTGCAAAAGGAACAAAAAGAATAAGCAAAGTCCGCAACACAGAACGTGAGCTTCACCTCTGTATGAAAACTGAATTTAGTAGATCTTGTCGGCTTGAACACCTGAGCTCCTAAGAGAAAAACAGTGACTTGTCCACACTTAAGAGCCGTTGACGTCAACACAATTTGTCTCTCATCTCTTTACTGTCTTTATCTGGCATGCACATGGGTATACAAGTAGGTTGCCTTTAGTGGGAGTTCAAACAATGGAATTTTCAAATTTAGTGCAAATTGAGATCGTGTTGTGCTTAAAGCAACCCAAAATTCAGTTAACGAGAGGCTAGTGCAGGTGGAAGTTGGGGTTTTAGATGTAGATCTTTGTGCATTCAGAATGGAGAAAAGAAAGATTCCATCACAGGAAAATAGTACAAGTTACCATATTTTTCGGAATATAAGATGCTCTGGAATATAAGATGCACCTTAGTTTTGGGGGAGGAAAACAAGAAAAAAATTTTTTTGCCTCTGCCTACCAGCATCCATTGGTATTCATCTGGTTAGTGTCCTTGCAGCAAATAGCAAACAGCCTGGTCAGCTTCAGCACGTTATTGCAGCCTGATTCAGCACGAGCAGCTGATTGGTGGGTGGATATGGCCTCCCGGAATACCCCCAATCAGCTGTTCCTGGCTGCAGGGATGGCCATAGACCATCACCGCCTCCGTGCCTCGCGTTTTTGGCCTCTGTGCCTCACGTTTTTGGCCTCCGAACGCTCCGTTTCAGACTCGTTCAAGGCTGCAGGGATTGCCACAGACCATTGCTGCCTCTGCGTGTCACGTTTTCAGCCTCCCCACACCCCATTTTTGGCCTCTGTGCATCACGTTTTTGGGCGGTTCCAGGCAGTGGGGATCGGCGGCCCTAACCACCTGAAAACACAACACACAGAGACCAAAAATGGGGCATGCAGAAGCCGAAAACGTGATGCACGGAGGCAGCAATCATCGGCAAAGTGCTGTGGGGATCCCCGCAGTCTTGAACGGGTCTGAAACGAAGCATTTGGAGGCTGACAATGTGAGGCACAGAGACCAAAAACACAAGGCAGAGAGGCGGCGATGGTCTGTGGCAATCCCTGCAGCCTGGAACAGGTCTAAACACGTGACACACAGAGGCAGAAAATGGCTGAAGGATGGGGGGACGGTGGGCGGGCGGAGCTACATTCATTGTATAAGATGCACCCAAATGTTCACCCTCTTTTAGGGGGGGAAAAAGGTGTGTCTTATACTCTGAAAAATACGGTATTTATTTTTTTTAAAAGGAGGCTTGTTATTATGAGTCACACCGGCTCAGGGTTGACTCAGTCTTTCATCCTTCCCAGATCAGTAATATGAGGGCCCAGATTATTGCAGGGAATATGTTGACTCTGTAAACCACTTAGAGTGGGCTGTAAGCACTGTGAAGTGATATATAAATCTAAGTGCTATTGCTATATTAGAGTAAAAATGTGATGTAATTAAATGACATGAACATGGTGATAGCAATGCTAAAATGAGATGTGGGAATACCTGGTAGAATTTTGTTCTTATTTTGCTTTCTATAACTACGCTATAGCTTTGTTAAGCATAGACTTAAATTGTAAAAAAAAAAAACTTTGGAAGATTGAGATCAAGATCCAGATATTCTAAACAAATATTGGATTTTGCTATTAGGCATTTGATCAGTTGTTGAAACTTTAAAAAAAAAAAACTTTAAGTCAGTGTTGACTCCTGATCCCTGCTTGGATAAATCTCTGCAGTTTTCCTGGCAAGACTTTGGAAGTAGTATGCCCTTTGCCTGCTTTCTAGTGTTGAGGGAAAGTGACTGGTCTAAGGTCACCCAGCTGGCTTTGTGCCTAAAACAGGACTAGAACTCACGGTCACAGTTTCTATCCTGGTGCCTTAAACTGACTTTCTCTTGAAATTAAGACTCTAAACTTCTGTCACACAGATGACTGACTTTCAGTAGAGCACTAGTAGGAAAGAAGAATCCAAACAGAATGCATTAGCAAACACAGGTATGATTTGTTTGGAGATGAAATATGCACTTCTCTCCTCTTCAGACTGATATTGTCTGATATTTTTTGGCAAAGGAAGTTTAGCAAAATTAAGCTAATACTCACCCTTGGTTTTGCACAGAGACCAAAGTCTATCAACTTCAAATTATGCTCAGCATCAATCAACAAGTTTTCCTGGAAGAAGAACAATGGCAGGTTAGAACAAGTACAATGAAGCATAAGAATAACTATAGGCAGTAAAGGTAGCTCGTTCCAAGGAAGCCTCAAGCTTCAGTTCAATCAAATGCACACCTATACATACAAAACACGAATAGCTGGCTTAGCTGAAATTTGCGATCTTGCAAAAAGAGAATGTAAAGATGTAGGAAGAGGTCTTGGAGGGTCAGAAGTCTAGAAAATGTAAGTCTTTCTCTAGGGCAGTGCTTCTCAACCTTGACAACTGTAAGACATGTGACTCCAACTCCCAGAATTGAAATTCTGGGTTTGAAGCCTGCCTACCGTAAAGTTGCTAAGGTTGAGAAACTGCTCTAGAGAGAGAGACAACAAAGCAGACACTGGACAAGGGGAAACAACGGAAGAGGAAATTAAATAAAAGTTTGAAGCAAGCAGATAAGACAATCCACCAAAGCAAAAAGAGGGCTAGGTAAAAAACGAGAAAAGATTGTAGGCTCTACGTGAGGTTAAAAGAAGTAGAGAAGGAGGAGAAATGGGCATGGAGAAGTGCGGGCAAAGAGAGGAGTCAAGAAAAAGCTGGAAGTTTAAGAAGAAAGACTAGGCAGACAAACTTGGAGGCCCATGGGTGGCAGATCAGAGAGCCTTGAACTCAGAAGGCATTCGTGATTTCCAATGCCAGCCAAGGAGCAACAGATGTGTAGGTAGTGAGGCTTTTTATAAATCGGCTTGAACCTGTCATGCAGTTCTTTGGCTGCAGGCTTCTAAATAGAAATAAAACCAGCAGCCAGCAGTGAAGACCATCTGGGCGCCAATGTAGATTTGGCTTATTATTCCAGGAACAGTAGGTTACTGCTGTCTACACTTACTGGTTTGAGGTCCCTGTGAGCATATCCCTGGCTGTGTACGTAGGCAATTGCAGCTACAATCTGACGAAAAAAGATGCAGGCTTCATCTTCAGCTAAGCGGTCCTTTGCAATTATGTAATCAAAGAGCTCTCCTCCAGGGCAGTACTGCAGAGGAAGAAAGAGTCCATCATGTTTGGGAAAAATGGGCTAGTTTGGAATTACAAAAACAAAACAAAAGCAACATTGTTTGCTCTCCCCAAAAATATTGAAGACAGGAAAAACAATCAGCATTTAATAAAACCTCTTTTCCAAGCCCTGGTGGACAGTTGAAGGATGCACCCCACTCTTTAATTTGTCATGGGTTATATGTTATCGGTACGTGAAGCTGATAGGAATGATGGACATGCCCAGAGCCAAAAGAATAGCATTCCTGTTCAACGAAAGAGACAAGAGTAATCCTAACCGTTGAACTCCATGGAGGGCAAAGTCAAATAGATTCTTTGCTTTCTTTCTTCATCCTCTTATGAACCAGGCTAGAACTAAGGAGAAATTTCCTGACAGTTAGAACAATTAATCAGTGGAACGACTTGCCTCCAGAAGTTGTAGGTGCTCCAACACTGGAGATTTAAAAGAAGAGATTGGACAGCCATTTGTCTGAAATGGCATAGGGTTTCCTGTTTGAGTAGGGGGTTGGACTAAAAGACATCCAAGGTCCCTACCAACTATATTATTCTGTTATGGTGTTTGAGCTGCTCAGAATTTAAGCATAAAGATAAACAACCTTCCAAACAACTGGAGTTTTCAACACCAAATGGTTGGTTTCCCATTCTCTTTCCCAGCAACAATAGACGACTACTGAGGGAAAGATTAGAATACATCCACCCATAAAGATATAATTGTCAATTCTTCCTTTAACTTAGCAATTGGTTTCCGTAGTAAGGCAATTTATCACAATGGTGAAAGTGTTAGACTGAAGACTGGGATGTCCAAGGTTCAAGTTCTACCTGACCTGGCTCTCAGAGGAAAGACCTGATAATAAATTCAATTTATAATGATGTTAGTAATTCTTGCTCTCTTATCATTTGGCTTTTAACTAGCTGGTCTTGCAAAAAGTGCTGAATAATTTGGTTAGGAGCAGGGATGGGAAACCATCATGGAATCCAAGAGTTTTAGACTTTCCTGAAAAGTAAGAAATAGAGAACCCCAATCTACTTCTATATTTTGCCAGGGAAACATATATAAATTAGTTAAATTCAATCTCTGTAAAATACTTCAGATACTACCTTTGTAAAAATTACTCGAGTAGAATGATTGAAATTTACAATGTTTGTTTTTTTATTTAAAAAAAATAAAAAAAATAGAGTATCTATTTTCCAGAGCAAACTATCTCATGACAGAGAAAAAAAAATCCCATCAATTATTACCCAAAACATATTTTTAATAGTCCCCAGGGTCCTTTTCAACTATGCTGCTGATTTCTAGAGGCAAAAAAAAGCCAAAAAGAAAACATAAGCAGTTTGTTAATTATTTGGTTTTTTAAAAATAATCTTGATTACAAGATTTTATATATATAATAGGAAATTGATTCAAAGAAAAAAATATAGATGTGAAAAAGAACAAAAAAGAATAACAAAAAAACATGGACAAATATATAAAATGGATTTCGATCTTCCTCTTGACTGTTATACATATAATTTTAATCAAATTCCTCTAAGATTAGATTAAGATCTTTCCATGTTTGCATTTATAATAATCTCACTGCAGTAATCATGTAATGAAATTATTTTTGACGACTCTTGTCAAACTGTGTATCATCCATCAGTCCTAAAAGGAAAAAGCTCTGGCTTCAGTTGAATATTAATTTTTAAAATCCTCTATATCAATGTATATATTTGAATTCAAAATGTTTCAGGTTTATACATCCACCAAGCGTGACAAAATGCATCTTCATGTTTTTCACATTTCTAACATAACAGTATATTTGGAATATCGTTATACATTCTATGGTAGATAAATTTTCTGGCTTCATGTGTCAACAATACATCATTTTATAAAATTTCCCTTTAATATCATAAAGAAATGCTCAGCCAGGCAAAGAGAAGGAATGAAGTGGGGAATTAGCCTTAAATCATTGCACAGCTGCAAAAGATCCAGGACTGAGTTCCTCCCCCCTCCCCAAGCCTCATAGAAACTTATTTATCTGTTCCCAGAGAAGGCAAGCAATCGAGGGAGATTCCTGCATTATAGATAGAATTGCAATAAGTAGTCAACTTGAACTCTTTATATGTTGATGTATTGCTTGGGTCTGACAATAATATAATGTAAATTTTAACTCTTTTGTCCACATACAGTGTTTCCTCTTTGATCCATCTGTATATTATAACCAAAATTATTAGTTCACTATCATACATTTTATGATACATTTATCATACAATGTATCATACACTGTCCAGTTCTTCCATTTCAAATGTCAACATAAGTTTATATGTTAGCAATTACACATTCATGATCAGTATACAATTACACTTCAAATTCTTATTTTGTTCCACATCGGAAATCTTTTTATTCATTTTAAATCTTTCTGATAACTGTAAATGGGAAAACCATTCACAACTATATCTTTATACTATTAGTTACTGTTTTAATTTTATATTACCCTTGATTTTCCAATAATTCCTCGTACATTAACCATTTCCCTTCATCTGTTTTTTCTCTTCTGTAAAATATCCCTTATGCTGAGATCCAAATAGGTGTTTTGGGGGGTTTATATCTATTCCATATTCTCAATATGGAATATCTAATAACTATCTCCAAAATACATATCTTCCAAAACTCTAAGCAAGAAAATCAAATTATCAATTGCTTTCTCTGAATCTATTTTTAAAAGATCTCTTTTGTTATTCTATTCACATGCCATCCTTCCATTTGCATTTCCTTCAATTCTTCTTTGAATTTTTCCATAAAACTCCTGCTTTCCACACCTAGCTCAGTTTGAATCTCTGCTGTTTAAAAATCAGCCCTTCCAATTTATCCCAGCTAAACATGATCTTTTTCTCTTTGAATGTCTGTCAGAAAAATATACTTTTTCCTCTTGTGCAATATTTAAGTTGAATTTCCTTAAGTAAAATTACATCTGTATCATCAATCAAGTTCAAAAAGAAAAAGGGAGGGGGAGGAGAAAAGGAAAAATATATATTTATAAAAAAGGAAAAAAAAACAAAAGAAAAGTATAGAAATAAATGATTTCTCATTCATCAAGACAAGTACAAACATTTTCAATAACTCAATAGAGATATTTCAACCAAAATCTCTTCATCCCATATCTCATCTTTTATTTATTGGCAATAAAGAAAATCTCAGAACTAAATTAATTTCATTTGTTTTCTTTATGTTGCACAATATCTTGTCATTTTCTCTAAACAATTTTTTTTTTTGCAGGGATGTCTAATCCCCACCCAGAAGCCCAACAGCCTCCTATTTGCTATGAATATAGAAATACAGTGTTTGCTAAAGAAACTTATAAATACACCAGGCAGCTACAAGAATCCATAGCAATTCCTCCAGTATAACAGAATTGAGATGTAAATTGTAAAAATGTATGAGGTTTTAAATCTTACCTCTAAAACCATAAAGATCTTCTTTGGTGTCTCAATTACATGGTACAGACGGCAGATATTCTGGTGGCTTAAGCTCTTCATTGCTTCAATTTCAGTTTTTATTCGAGGTAAGTCATCCTAAAAAATGGAAGATTCATGCCATCTCCAGGTCATTTTATGTCAAAATAAATAAGATGAAAGCATTTGTTTGCTTACTTCTTCTCCCCCCCCCCTTTTTTTTGGCCTTTTGTATCCCAATATTTTTGTGTGCACAAGGAACAATTTTGTTCTTTAATCTCTTGCCCAGCTTTAGGTCTGTTTTAACTGCTTTCTTTTTGTTCTACAGTAGTAAAAAATTCTCTGCAGAAAAACACTTAGTGATATTTGTCTCATCTAGCTCTCTTCTGTCTAACTGAGCGTATTTCAAATTTGACAACTTTAAAATGTGTGAACTTCAATTCCCAGAATTTCCCAGGCAGAAGCCCACACATCTTAAAATTGTCAGGTTTGAAAAATACTTGTCTAATCCAACACAAAGGTAAAAGTCAAGACAAGGAGCTTTCCTGAGCAACGTGTGTACCATTCTTCAGGTGCTACATGAAGAAAACAATTATTTTCTTATGGTTCCAGGAAAAAAATACAGCATATCATGGAAAACATTGTCCATGTTCCATTTGATCAATTCTCATTTCCCAATTAATGCATGCTGGCCTGAGGAACAAAAAGGTCTAAACCAAGAATGAGGTTTGACTGTCAAAATATGCAAACCATGTTTCTTACAATTACTTTGAAGAACACCTTATCAAGACCAAGTATTGGGCCAAAGCTGATTTTTTTTTTAAAAAGGAGAACATTGAATAGGAAGGAAGGATCTGAAATAAATGCAATCTAGCCTAATGAAAGCAGCTGAGCAGAATCAGATGCAATAGGTATGGCTGGGATCACAACTCTCCAGCCCATGGGCCTAATTTAGCTTGCTGGGCCAGCTCATCTTACTCAAATATCATGACCTTTAATGTTCTATATCTTGCTGGGACCAGCTGTGTTTTCAAAAGGAGCTAAATATTCTGAAATACTTTGTTTGATGACACTAAAAGAGAAAATTGTTTCTAAAGGCAGAGCTTCATTTTGGAAAAGAGACTGGGGACACCACTTCAGTTTCCCATGGAATAAGAGTAAGTGTCCTGGTGAATTTCACCTTTCAGAGAAAGAATGTCTTGGTCTGAAACTCATTATGATGTTTGGTCTTTAGAGGTGGACAATTTGACCTTTGGATTACAGTAGTTTCCCTTTTGTATCTAACATACAATTCTACCATTAACAGGCATCCAACTAGCATTATTGTCTAAATATCATTAACAGAATGCCAAATGTTAGGTCTCAGTTAATGCAAAATGTGGCCAAAGAGATTTTAGTATATTCCAAATTCCTTAAAGTTCCAAATCATTTAGGCAAAAAACCACCTTAATAATTAATGAGCTATATGATTAGAAACAGTATTTGTAAATATAAAACTAATATTCCCTTTCTTAGAAACTCACCCCCAGAGTCAGCTTGTCCATTATTTTTACTGCAACCTGTTCACCAGTAAGTAAGTGACGAGCCAATTTAACTTTTGCAAAGCCACCTACAGTAAGGAAAAGAAAAGCCCACCATGATTCATAATTAGCATTTATATTCAATTCTGCCTTGATTACAATGATTATTAGCTAGAATTATTGCTTAGGTCAAAACACCTCCTTTCCAAGAACAGCTTGTAACTATTTAACAAAGGAGCACCTGTTCAGTTATATGCCTAATATGGCCTCTATTTCATAATGTCTTACCTTTAAATCTGCAGATTACTCCTGTTAGCAAAGCAGATCTTCCTCTAATATGCTTAGGATTCTATTCCTGTAACCTCTATGATGCTATTGCTGCCCCTAGAATGCCCTCACAAAGTTAAACTCTTTGAGAAAGGCCAAGAATTTGGAATGCAAGAGTAAAGGGTCAACAGAAACATTCAGAGGTATCAGTGAAACTAAGAAAAAAGGAGAGGATATTTATTATCTAGTTTAACCAACCTCAGAGAGCTCCAAGAACCCCTCAGGAGAGGATGTGACAGATCTGAAGACAGCCTGATCATGTAAAATGGAGTTGCGAGTGCAGGAAAATGAAGGTGAAATTCATGAATCAAAGGACTGAACTGTTTATCAGTAAAGTATGAATTGGGATTATGTAGGTGTTGTGGGTGCAACATGAAAGTAGGAATCCATAGTTTGGTGATAGTTGCACATTATGTTGTAGTGAACAGTGATAATGAAAGCGCCGGAGATGTGCTTTGAGAAAATTATGCAACATTCTGATTGAATGCCAGACAGGAGAAAAAAAATAACTTGCTCAGTGATAGGAATAGATAAAGTCACTCATAAGTGTTTCCTTAGGGAAAGCTGTTTTAAAATCATGATTTAACCATAAATCTATTCATACAACCAGAGCAATGGAAGGAATATAAATCTAAAAGCAAGATTGTTGTTGATGAAAGAGAATTACTGAAGGTGATAAGGGTTATGATAGGCTTCAGATATGGGAAAGTCCATGTTTGGAGGTATCAAGTGCATTTTCAGGAAAAAAAACCAGACATGGAAAACTAAGATTTGAAAAAAATGGGCATGAAAGCAAAATGATTGCAGGAAGAAAAAAGTACAAATTATGTATGAAATCATATTAGAAGATTAAATTTTCAAAAATCATGAAAGGAACGTAGAAAACAAGGAAGAATGCAGAAACTGGTTGGAATTTAAAAAAAATAAATTGCTGTGGAATGACATTAAAGACTGTGACATTACATTAATGGGAAATCTAGAAAAATGCATTTGAGGGAATGAAATAAGCTATGGAAAAATGCACATTCAGAGAATTCTTGCTACAGAAAATGGTGAAAGAAATAAACTGTACAACATAGCAAAAGAGTTGAGTCTGAAGGGTAGAAGGCTAGAGGTCTCAAACCACCCCTTCCAGAGGCTGTTTGGGTCTTTACCGATAGTCTTTGATCAGCAACCACTCCTTCAGTGACTGGTAGAACTTACAATGGTGCTGAGAAAATTACTGCCAATTTGTGACTGACCTTTCAGCCCTCTCAGTCATGTGATGTCTATTACAGTCAGTATGCAATGTCCTTTACCTGACTAGTGGGTTTTTTTTCCTCCCTCCTTTGCAGAACAGAAACATTGGAGAAGGGATTTCAATGGTATAAGCTGTTTGCTGTTTTACACAATGTGATCGCACCAGCAACAAGAGGTGGTCAGGCAAAGGGGTGACTGCCTACAGAAATCACTTGCTCTCCTCTCCTGCAGTGAAGAGAGATTAGAGAAAGGCTTTCAAGACAGTGCTGTAAGCTGTTTGTGTAGCGCACCCATGGCTCCCAGCCCTAGGCTGTCAGGGCAATCATGTTGCTTTCAATGTGTAGAAGAGCAAACAGCTTACTCTCTTGAGATCTTTCTCTCCAATGCTCTGTGATGGGGGATAGGAAGAGAAAAATCAATCAATTTTTGCAGGCAATCTCTCCTTTCTTTTCAAGGAGGTAAGCTGCTTTTTCTTCAACACATCACAAGCAATGCTATTGCACTGACAGTGGGAAAGGGTCAGGCAAAGGAGAGATTGCCTACAGAAATAACTTGCTTGTTCTCTCACACTCACCCCAGAGTAGAGATTGGAGAAACGATTTCAAGAGAGTACTGTTACATAATGTAATCTGTTTACATAGTGTAACTGTGGCTCCCAGCCACAGGCTGCTGGTGTAATCACATTGTTTTCAGTGTGTACAAGACAGTAAGCAGGCACTGGAGCATTCCAAAGTGCAAGGAGTGATTAGGAGGGAAACAGAGGCTAAAGGTGTAATTTCCCACTTAGTAACTAGTTTCTTAGTGGTGAAATTATCAATCCCAATTAAGTTTGTTAAATGAGCTCTATCTGCCTACTGTTTTAGATTGGTGATGTGGTAGTGGAAACTACCACAAGCCATCCTCCAGAGGAACCTCATCTGATGTCCTCGCTCAACCACTGGTGCATAAAGGGAAAATAGGGTTTGTATACTTGTGCATTCTTTCTGGCAATAAAAAGGTAAAAACAAAACAAAAATGATAATTTTTATATTGCCAGCTCCTGACCACATAGCACCGATGCACTTGACTAATGTGCTCTTGTTCCCCTCTTCTCCAATTACACAAAAATAAATAAAACTTTTTTTTTAAAAAGGAGAAACATTAACTAAAAATATTCAGTATTGAAGTATAGTTCTGTTCAGGTTATCAGAGAATTAACTAATCTTTAACTAAAAAAGAAAATGCAACAGGCAATAAAATACTCTGCACAGCCTTAAGATCTACTGTATTGTAATACCTTGAATAGACCTTAATACTAAGCTACTACAAATAATATTTTCCCACCCCAAAATCTGAGTTAAAAAGACAAGAGGTTCTTTATTATTATAATTACAGCAAACTGATGTTAAAGAGAAAACTAAGATTAGATAGTGGGTCACGTATGTGAACTATGAGTCAAAGCTGACATTAAAACCCAGTTTCCTAATTTATGCGGTGAATTAAAGAATCTTTGTCTTAGAACAATACAAAATAAATAAATAAATAAATCTAAACCCCAAGTATAAAGACCTCATAAGGTTTATAACCAATTTTTGTAGAAATAATACTCTTCAAATAGATGTTCCCTTTGCTGTTTAATATTCCTAGTCTTCCTAAAACTCTTCTTGAGATTCCTGCTTCCTCTAGGAAGTTTGGAAGATCTTGCACTCCACTTGTTCCCAGCCTCTATCCAGTAATTTCTGCCTTGTTTTAAAGGAAATATTTTTTCCCAATCTTCGTGAAAGGAGGGCTGGGGGAATCTCTCTCTGTACCTATATGACAAATACTCCCTCTCCCTTGTAAAGATGTTAAATGTATAATCTCTCTGAGAGGGTATGTATTTGAAATGTACAAGTTCTGACAGCTGGCAGTCAAACTACATACATAACAAATCAGTACACAGAAAAATATATTGCAAGGACTAGTCAAAGACAGCAAGGAATGGTTAATCTTTTTAAAAGGCAGAGAAAATGTAGGAACATTTTGATGGATATGTTTCGGGATGAATAGAGTTAAAGAAGGTATTTCCAGCATACTGAAGAGAATTAAAAAAAAGCGATGATTTGGAATGAAATTGAAGTGAGGGGCTCAGGGGTTGGCTATGAGTTTTAAATTGAAATGTTGTTATAAATGTTGATATCTATAAAGAAAGCAATGTATGAAAATGTTGAAAAATGGTAAGACTGAAGATTTAGGCAGTGTTACTAGAGAAATATTAAAATGTGGATGTTTTTCTTAGGAATAATCACCAGGTTGCTTTGTTTAATGGAACAATGTAAGGCCAGTTTATAAGCTAATATATCTAGAATCTGTAATAAATCTGAAAATAAAGCTAAAACATTGCAATAATCACCTATAGTGTTTTTAATGTGTTCATATTGTGTATATACTCTTCATTGGAAAACTCAGATCAAAAAATAGAATATAAAGTAGCAAAATTTAAATACTACCTTGAAATTCATACATAGGTCTGAGATTGGTACATTTCGTACATCTATCTGAAATATTGTGGAGCATACCTGTTCCAATAGTTTCATGAATTTCATAGTATTTGAGAAGTTCCTCATAGTCATCTACAGCCATATTGAAATGGAAAATGTCTTCTGGAAGGGCACAAAACACAAAATAATCATGAGCTGAATTAAAAATAATCACCAGGCAACTAATAAATATTTCAAAATGTTTAAATCTGTGTTCATAAAGCTCCTCAGAGTAACATAATTCAAAGATAAAGTAGTTTTCTGTAATGTTAAGTGTAAGGTTCCTTCTTGGTCATACATCATTTATCTTACTTGATTTAATTCAGGGAGTCTAGTTTAGCATTTCATCTGAGGCTCCAGTTTTGTCTGGTTTAGTTTAGTTTACTTTATTGTCATTGCACCTCGTACAATGAAATTAAATGGTAAAGATCTATCTGGGCAACAGCTGGAAAATATGCTTGGAACAAAGGAGATTTTTGACTGTATTGATTAGAAATGAAGAAATGTTATATTTATACTACCACTTATTAGTTGGCAACATGAGAATAAAGTAATTGGGAACCATTATTTTGCCAGTAAATTCATATTCAGAATCTTTAGCACGATTTACACTTAGGGAATAGACAGTAGCAATTTACTCAGGAGGCCTTTCTACCTTTTGTCCAGTTCACCAACAAGCCATAGCTCATGAAAGTTGTTAATATTATGTGCTTCCTTCATATAAATTCTTCATAGAAAATTTGCATGATTTTATAAGTTTAGAAACACTTAAGTTACAATAAGCTGCAGCCCAGTTCACCCAGGTAAATGGAATTTTAGTGGTTCTCACATATATATATATATATATAAAACTAACCAATGAAAATGGATGGAGCCACATCTAGTCATGTTAGTGTCATTGTGGTAAACTGCTATAGTTTGCTGACATCAAGTGGTTATCCAGAGTTTTACAGCCTATATCTAGTAACCCTTGGTTTTAACTTAACATCTTATGTGAATTCAGCATGTATGCAGTATATCAGGGTTTGGTGTAAATGTGGATCAATCTCATTTTGCAATGCAGAGCTCTTGCTGTCTTATTCAGGAACTTTAAAGCCTTTAAAGAGGCTTTAAAACCAGGCCATACTTGACTGAGAAAGGTATATGGCATTTACTATACTTAGATAAGTGAAACTGTATTATGTTTTTAATTTGTTTACATTTTGCAGCATTTATAGTGATCTACTTATGGCCCGTTTTAGGAAGGTTGGGGGTTTAAAAGGCAGCAAAGAAATACATTGAACAAAAATAAATATTTTCTCTAATTCTTATCCCATGCAACATGTGTGTGCATGAATGTGTGTGTGTGCATGAATGTGTATTTTTATGGTGTGTGTGTGTGTGTATATACACACACACACATATATATACACACACACACACACACACACACACACGCCATAAAAATACAATCATGCACACACACACATTCATGCACACACACACACACATCATAAAAATAAAGACAACTACCAAATGGTAATAAAGAGATGCAGACAACTTTAACTCTTTGCTGGAACCCAGTAACAATCCAGATTTTGTAGCCCTCGTTTTACAACCCATACATTATTTTAAACAGCAAAAAATGAGCACTTCTAACTCACTTTTGAATCCTCAGTACAGCTGCAAAAACAAGTTGATAACCAGTCAAAGTAAAAGCAAAGAGTATAAAAGACATAAAACAAAACCAACCTCCTCGCCCAGCGATAAATATTGCAAAAGGAGGCGGATAATAACATTAAGGGGGGGGAAAGACACACACCTACACACATACCGTTGTCCAGATATCGCCCACTATATCCAGCTCAACGCTCCCAAAGTTTTAAAATTCCCGGACAACTAAACCGTTTCCGCCTTCCATCCAAACAAAGGGCCGTATCCTGGGCGGAAAGGGCGGGATTAGCGAAGATGGGAGGAAGGTTAAAAAAAAAAAAAAAAAAAGCCGAGGTAGGAAGAGTGGCGGTTGGTTTGTAGCGTTGGTTTTTTTGGGGGAGGCGTGGCTCCGTTTCTTCAAATAGCCAATGGGAGGAGCTGTCCGTCGGTCCAGTTCTCTTTCGGCTGAGCTTCGCGGATGCAGGGGTTCTTTCAGGTGGGAGCCTGTCGGGGAGGGGAGGTGGGTATAACAGCAACAGCACTTGGACTTGTATACCGCTTCGCAGTGCTTTACAGCCCTCTCTAAGCGGTTTACAGGGTCGCCATAGTGCCCCCAACAATCTGAGCTCTGGGTTATATTCTTGTTTTTGAAAGCTGTCAAAATTTGCTTTATGTTTAACTCGCTGCTTCGGTGAACCAGTAGTTCGCAACTCGGATGCGCATTAGGGAACAGACTAGGACTTTTTAGGTAACGAGAATAGGCGCTCTTAAAAACTAACGGGCTCATCAAGTAGCATAAAAGGAAGAGGATTTAAAAAGAAAAGAAAATGTTGAAGTAATAAAGGGGTTGCCCTTGTTGCGTTTTTCTTTTACTCAAGAATTAATATTTTTTTAAAAGAAAAAGATCTTTGGCTTAAAACTGTACAGTATATTTCTCTTCTTGCCTTGTAGAAGATTGAGTCTAATTTTATTCAGCAGTTGCCCCTGTGTGTATAGTATGGTTTAAAGCCCCTTTCCAAGCCAAATTATGCAGTAGTCTAAAAAGCAAAATGTTTTGGATATGGTGTGTATTAATATTCTGAGCTATCTCTCACCAGAGCCAATTTGCATAGTGATTTAAGGGGTGAGCCTAGAAACTGAGAGACCTTTAGCTCCAGTCCTACCTTAGGCACAAAGCCAGCTGGGTGACCTTGGGCCAATCCTTCTCTTTCTCTTTCAGCCCAGGAGACAAGGCAACCCCTGCCTTTGAAAAAAAACCAAAACACCTTACCAAGAAAACTTAAGGGATCCAGGCAGTCACCAGAAGTCGAGGCTGATTCTAAAGCACAAAACTTCCACACCCATGTTCCACTCTAATACAGGGGTCCCCAACCTCCAGTCCATGGATCGGCACTGATCCGTAGCATGTCAGCAACTGGGCCAGGCAAGCAGGTGAAGCCTTATCTGAGCAAAACCAAGCCCCCTCTGGTCTGCGGGAAAAACCACTCTCCATGGAAGCGCCCAAAAGGTTGGAGGCGGCTGCTCTAATGGATACATTGCAGCCAAATTTAGATCCTAATTAGGCCCAAACTCCGTATCATCCTCCTGAATGTTGCTTTTCTACCCTGTGCGTGAATTTAAACATTTATGATAACTCAATTTGATTAATAGTCATAGACCAAAATTCTGAATATAAAACAAACCAAAATGATAATATTAAATGGTAAAACACTTAATCACCTTTTAACATGGAAATAATCTGTCGGAATGTAATTATATGCAATGTTTCCTTACAGCAATCATAACAATATATTTCTACTTTTTCTGAGCCTTCCTAGGGTCTTTCACCTAACAAAAATGTATTTTCAGTAGAACAGCTGGAGTGAATCTTAAGGAACTGATATTATTTTAAAGTGCCATGAATAGTACGATGAACAGCAGAGTAAAGTCCTGCTTTGGGCATGAAAGCTTGCTGGGTGACTGAGCCACTCATTCTGTCAGCTCAATTCACCTCACAGGATTAATGTTGTTGTGGGGAAAACAGCAGGAGGAAGTATTACATACATTTTTTATAAAAATAACAAAAGTGAGATTAAAAATATCTTTTAAAATATGTGATGCCAATTCAGTCCACATGGGGAGAGATTTAAAAAGAAGGTTCCTATACTTTCTTTTGAATACTCTGATGAAACTCTGGTTTCTCTTCAGGTCATATCAAATGTTATGTTTTGCACATTCTTGAAGATTTTTAAAAAAAAAAACAGATTTGCATATTTTCAAAAAAGCAACTTCTGCAAAGTACATTTTAAAAGCACAATACTGTACATTTTTTAACATGGTAAGGACTCTTCCATTGCACCTCCAGATAAAGCAAGGTAGTATTTTATTTATTCTAAGAGATTTAATAGCATGCCTATTTTTCATGGAATAATTAATGCTTTCAGATAGAATATCATTTAATTTTCTAGCCCAGATGGATAAATATGGGTCAGAAGGTGGCAGCAAACTCCTTCTGTTCATTTATTTGTTCAGCATTTCCCCCTATTCAGAAGCCATCAGGTCATTATGTAAGGTCCGTTCACAATTGTCTAACTGTATTTTAAAGACCTTTTGAACTCTTCCTTTCTTGTATCCATTCCAAAAATCATCTTAGTCTTAGAAACACAAATCTGCTATCCGTCATAATAACCATAAAATCACTTCTACAAGGGCCTGCAATCAATGCTGATGACTTACTGTACAACAAATGCTTAGCCCTTAGTTGTTGCGTGGGATCCAGTCATAATTATCATGTTGATTGCAGAAAAATGTTCTATTTTAAGCACCACACTAATAAACATGTTTTCTCTGGTATAGAAAATTTATATCTTTTAAGACGTGGTATATTGATATCTTTAACCACAGCATTCCCAAATCATATTGGGGTACTACTTTTCTTAGGTTCATTCAAAATCTTGGAGATTGCTAGATTTCTGGATTGGACAAAATGTTAGAAAAATTGGAGGATGAAAGGCTTGGTAAAATCTGCAATCACCATTTAAACTCTGGTCATATATTTTATTTATTTCAGTGATATCTAAGTTTACTTAAGGAACTGGATCCATGGTTGATTCTCACACTGTATCTAAAATCTAGGCATACTTGAATCTGGTCCATTGTTAAATACAGTCCACAAGTCCCTTGATAGGAGATGCCTGACTGTCTTCTGCTATTTGTGCATTTTGTATTCCTGATGAATTTCTTCAGAGACTGGATAATTCATACTATTAGTACTTCAAGTTACCAGAACCTATAGGTGGTCACTAACAAAGAGTTGAAAGAGCCAGTTTTGCTTTTGTGTACATGACTGTGACAAACTCACTTGGTAATTTTTTTCTCTGCAGGGGCATGGAACAATCTAGGTTGCAGCTGACTCTACTTATTTTCTAAATACTGATAATGATAGGATAATAAAATAACAAGGGAACATTCGTAGCATAAGCTAGACTTAAGAAGAGTACTATATTTGTTAATAAGTGAGCCTACAACAAACCCCCATTTTCACCTTGGATTGGATTTTAGACCTGATGAGATAAAAACATAATTCACAGACTTGCATTGTGTAGCTTTTGTTTCAATATTTTATTATCCGCTATTTACTCAGTTCATTGATTTTGTTCAGTTTTTTTGAGACCACTGCTGTCTCCTAGATTTTATAACCTTGTCTTGAACTTCTGAAAGTGTCTTCTGAACTACTGGACTGTGTGAACTGAGTGATACATAAATATATTGGATAACTAAAAACACCTGTTTAACAGAATTTCATGCATAAGTCAATACTGTTCATTGTATTCATTCAGTTGTTCATTCCCTCTTATGTATAAGAATCTAAGCAAGGCCTTTATCCATACTTGATTTTTTTAAAAAGTGATGTTAATTTATATGTAAGTTGGATCTCTATAGTTCTTTGAAAAAATTTCCAAGTTCCACTAGATATTGGAAATCTCCCCCTAATGGGAAGATAAATCTCATAAATCTCTTCCTAGCTATTAGAGAAACATTTGTAGTGTTTGCTTCTCCAGTGTTCAGACAAGTGGGAAAGGCATTTGTGGGCATGAACATATTTTCCCCACCTTCTCTCCCAGAATTATGAAAAATAAACATCAGCTCTAAGGCTATCATCTGAATGTCTCTCCCATCACTATTGAAAGGAAGAAAAATCATACCAACCAAGGAAACATATATGTGAGACTGGTAGAGCAAACAAAAAACAAAAAAATCCCAAATCACTACTTCTAGTTTTCCTCTTTTCTAGCAAATACTTGTTGCATAAGATATGGCTATTCCTCTGTCTGTAGAATTCTACTTCCTTCAGCTCAAACTCACACATTAATTGTTAGGTAAACATGGTCAATGTTTTTAGTAGAATGTATTAAAGAATAAAAGATCTTGAAATCTTCTTTGGCTGTTCAATAGCTTATACAATTAAAGAAGTACATTGATGAATCAGTTTCTATGACCTTCCATTTCTTTTATACCAAACAAACAGCCCACTTTCAGCTATATTGTTGGATTAATGGATGGCTGAAATAAGCCTTCTGTACTATACCGTTCCCATTTTATGTTGAAGTTTTAATCATAGCCTGGGCTTCTGCTTCCTTCTATTTTGTGGGAGGGAAACTGTCTTCTCAGTTCAATCGCTTGCTTTATTCAGAGGATACAGATTTTTAAACATATCCTTACTTTAACTCTGATTGTCAATCTCTAGTTCTTTTTACTGATCACTATACCAATGTTGCTCTAATCATTCTGTTCACTTCAATAGGCATGCTCCTAAATATTTGTAGAGGAAATTATTTCATGTAGGTATTCGTTCCATGACTCTGATCACAAACTCTTTGCAAAATGATAACTTAAAGAAAATGAATTAAATCATCAGGCCAATCTCATTCTCTTTCTCTCTATTTCTCCTCAATCTAATTCATAAGGTTGTTATTGTAGGGGGAAAAAAGGAACAGCATGTGTAATAAACAACACTTTGATTTACTGAACAAAAGGGGAAGAATGGGGGGAGGGAGGAAGGGAGGTAGGAAGGAAGGAAGGAAGGAAG
>JANHFL010004360.1:145571-169013 GCA_032468155.1 Oxyrhabdium leporinum
GACATTTTGCTGCCAGTGGTGTAGAATCCCCACTGGCAGCAAAATGTCTTGGGCCAGTCTTAGATTTCTACCAGCAGGAATAGGGTGGTTGCTCAGTACTATATCCTTGAGGTAAATCCTATTTCAACAATATGCTGGGACATAACTGGCTTTATTAACAAAGTTGAGTCTTTGGATCTCAGACAATGACTCTGAACCCAATGAAATTTGCAGCAGCAAAGTATAGCGGGTCCTCAACTGATGAAAATATTTGGGACGGAATTTCCATTGCGAAACAAGGTAGTTAAGTGAGTCATACCCAATTTTATGACCTTTTTTGCCATGGTTGTTAAGTGAATCACTAGTTGTTAGTTGAACCACATCGTCATTAACGAATCTGGCTTCCCTCGTTGACTTTGCCTGTCAGAAGCCATCTGAGAAGGTCACAAATGGCAATCACATGACTTCAGGATGGTGCCACTGTTGTAGATGCCTTCCGGTTGCCAAGCAACCAAATTCTGATTTTGGGATGCTGTGATGGTCATTAATGTGAGATCACCAGTCAATTTTTTTCAGTGCTGTTGTAACTTTGAGCTGTTCATAAATGAATGGTTATAAGTTGAGGACTTTCGGTAAAGTAAACTTAGTGTGTTGGTTCTCATTTTGCTTATTCAAGCCTGCAATGTGCAGTTGCTCTATCATAACATTTGAGACTTCCCTGGGATATATAAATTAAAATGTCCTTATTAAAAGTGTTATGTTTATTTCTTGCCCAGCCCTAAAGTCAATGAATTCATCAGTTTCATCTGTCTAGAGCAGAGGTGTCAAACTCTAGGCCCACGGGCCAGATCCAGCCTGTGGGGTGCTTAGATCTGGCCCGCGGGGCCACCCTGGAAATAGCGAAGGATCAGCCTGCGGTGCCTCTGCCAGTGAAAATGGAGCTCGGGAGGGCCGTGTGCGGCCTTCCCAACCTGTTTTCGCTGACAGAGGGTTGCAGGAAGTCATTGCAGCCAAAAATGGAGCTCAGGAGCTCGTTTTCACTGGCAGAGCGCTTGGGCCACCACCAGTGCCCCCGACATGAGTGATGTTGAGCTGGCCACATCTATCCCAGCCACATCCACCCCAGCCCCCCTAGGTCAAACACAACCCTGACGCTGCCCTCAATGAAATTGAGTTTGGTCTAGAGGTCATACAGATTCATTTATTAATTTAATCATTTGCAATACTGAAATTATTACAAGCCACTGAATTAAGTGCGAGTCAGATGATTGGGACAGTCTAGAAATGTTGTAAAATAAAAATGAACAATTAATAAAATATCACGGGGTTTTAATTTTTAATTTAATTTAATTTACTTATTCATTTCTTAATAAGTTGCAGAGAAAGAAATAGAATGATAAATTATTAAGAAAGGAATACACAAAAAGCTACAAAACCAAACCAAAACAAATAGCAAACTAAAAAAGAACAGAAAAGCCTAAAATATTGATATATATCAAATATTAATAAAATGTCACATATTTCTAAATCTACCTCGGGAATCATCATCATCACCAAGGAAAATAAGAGGGTGTTAGAATGTTGCTTATACATCAGTTGAACAAAAAAAGGGAATTAGAAGAATGTCTGAAGGACAGTGAAGAAAGTGCACTGAAGCAGATATACTGTATCATGAAGGCCTACTGAATATAAGAGACCAAACTGACTTAAAGACCAAATAAAGAATAAAAAGTAGAACTCACGAGGTAAAGCAAGATAAAGCATAACATGGCCAGTACATTAAAAAAATAATATCAGTCAAAGCAGATAACAATAAGATTTGGCAATGGCTAAGAACAGGAAACTGAAGAATGACACAGACAGGTTAATTCTGGCTGCATAAGACCAGGCCTTAAGAGCAAATGTATGCAAAGCCAGAATTGAGAAAATAGCAACAGATAGCGAATGCTGCATCTGCAAAGAAGATGAAGAAACAGTGGGTCCACCTAGTTAGCTGCTGCAAGAAGATTGCACAGACTGACAAAGTGGCAACAATGGTGCATTGAAAGATCTGCAAGAAACACTATTTGCAAGACCTGATGGGACCACAAAATAGACCAAGTCATAGAAATGAAGAAGCTAAAGTGCTCTGGAACTTTAAAATTCAAACAGACAAGCACATAACACCCCAAACCTAACAAGCCCTGGTTAACAATACCATGGATCAACCACTGTGTTCAGTTCTTTTCATGTCAGCGACTATGATGCTAGCACTGGACATCACAGGTTCATGATGTGAAATAAGATTCAAATTGGAAGCCTTTTTCAGCAAAAATGCTACACATAACATTCCACGTGAAACCTGAAATCCTCCCAAGGACATCTCTTGGAAAAATCCAGATTGGTACATTTTTAAAGATGTTTAAGAATAAAGTCTTGCTGAAAATTACTACTAGCCTCATGTTATCCTACAGGAATAGGGGTGGGGTTTTTTTCTTTAATTTTTTAGCTGGTAGCACTTCAACTTATTTCTCTGCTCAGGAACATCCTTCCAATCATTTTGTTCTTAAACGGCCAGACTTTTTTCAGAGCTTTGGTGCTGTTGCCGCAGTCATCAAGCTGATGTTGTGTACTTCACAGCTCCTTTTGTTGAATCAGGTGTGGAATCTGGCCTGTTTGCAAGAGGAAAAGAATTTTGCTTTATCAAAACAGCCAGCGATACCTTTGCCAACTTTCACAAGTAAGTTTATATAGTAAATAGATTTTCTCCCCATTGCATCCAACTATGTGACCTTTATATATTTATGAAGCTAGATGAAACAGTGCTTTATGATTTCTTATCTGGAGAAAATTATATTTGTTTATCTTAGAGTGCAGTTCTCAAACATGGCCAAAGTGGGCTTCTCAAAGACGAGAAAATACAGCAATCTATAGATTATTTCCACCCGAAAGATATAAATATCTTTTGTGTTGAATTGGCACTCCCTCTTTAATAACACAGAAGTTGAGCCTGGCACACAAACATTTTTATTATTATTTTTTGATAAGGTAGCTGACTCACCTTGCAAACTGTGATTGTAAAGTTGCAAGGAAAATGTGGACTGAGAGTACTGCTGCCACTGGCACCCTTAGTGTTTTATTTATTTGTTTGCCAGGCTGCTCTAATTGATGCTGACGAGTTGCAGTTTATATAACTAACATATGGAAGCAGAGCTAAAACAATAAAGATGAACAATGGAACAAACAAACAAAAACTCCTACCACGTGCTTTACATGCACCTAGGTACAATAATAATAATAATGAAATTGACAGACAATCCAAGTAAAGGAGGATATGGTTCAACCCTCTCTATCTGTAAGGCATTTCTACATCCTGTTGAATTTCCAGTGGAATGCTGATCCATAGAAGGAGGCAGCAACTAAAAAGGCTTGTCTCCACAATCCTTTTATATTGCCTTCAGAGAACCTGCCTCTCCTGATCTTATTCCAGGGCAGCCAAAGAAGAAACTCAGATCTTTAGCCTTGAAAGGTTTTAGAGGTGACAACCAGCTTCCCAGAAACCCAGAAACCCAAAAGTTACCAGTGCTGATCTCAAAGTAAAGGTGTATATGAGCAAAGTGCAGAGACTCCTTAAATTGCTTCATTTGGACACCTTGTGGTTTCTAGACGGTCTTCAGAAGCAGCCAATTGCAGAGCTCATTGTAATAGTCCAGACGAAATAAGTGACTGTTGGTAAGGTCTACTCCAGAAAAAGTAATAATTGGCATACAAGATGGTGCATTTCAACCTGTTCAACTTGGGGATGAAATGTATAGTTGAGTACCATCTGCATATTGGTGACACGTAATCTCATACCACTATATGACTTGACCCAGCAACTTCATATGGATGTTAAGAACGGGGAAAATTTTGAGCCCTGTGGCACCTCATCACATAGGCCCATAGGACTTGAGTTTTCCCATTGTTATAATAATAAACCTCTATAGGAAGGCCCCTCCCTTCTCAACTCTCAGAGATAGACTAGAACAGGGCTGTCAAACTCCCGGCTCATGGGCCGGATGTGTCATGTGCTGGCCATGCCCACGCCCAGTTTAGCGAAGGAAAAAAGTCCCAATACATCATGTGATGCCGCTGCGACGATGTGAGTTTGACACCCCTGGTCTAGAAGGACACTATCCTGATAGAATCAAAACTTCTGAGAACAGGACCAAAAGGACATGCCTTCCTATCCTGGTTCTGCCAGGAGTCATCCACAGGCCTAATCAACGAGGTATCAGTACTGTACCTGGGTCTATAGCCATGCAAAAAGTGATCTAGAAAATTCACTTCCTCCAAAGTCCTTTGTAAATGTAAATCCATTTCCTTCTCATCAGTTTTTGCCAAGTTTTTGCCAAAAGAAAAGAAAAGGAAAGTTGGAGACAACATATCTATCTTGAAAAAGGGTACAGCCTGCCTTCTTGAAGACTGACAATGTCACACATTTTCTCGCCAAGTTTAAGGGCAGGGATCCAAGATATGCAGAGTTCATGTCGCAGAGAACTTTGTCCCTTTCCTCAGGACCAATAGAACTTGAACTTTCTACAGATTATTTTGCAAGAAATGACTTTCCTTAACCCGACGGTACTTGGTCAGCTACAGATTTAACTCCAAAAGAATATGGATGATTTTTATCCTCCAGCTGACTAGAAGATTCCTCACTTGAAGTACCCCTTCATCTGTTCTTTCATGTTGAGAAAAACATCTCAAAAGGAAACAAGGAAATGAGACAACCAGTCTGTTTTGAAAATTGCAGACAATGTAATTCCTACTTTATTTGAACAGCTTATTTGATTATTTGTTTTATTGGCTGAACGACAGAGAATCAACACTCCAAAGTTTAATTCTGACTAGTTATCATAACAATTGAACCTTTAAAAAAACCCAGAGGAGGGCATTAAGCCTATCAGAAAAATTCAATAAGGCACCTATTTTGAATATTTTTAAAGGAATAAAGAATCCACCATCAAAAGTGGGGGATTTCAGCCCAAATGCAATCCTTAGAACTCTTGTGTATATGTGGTTTTGTATGTGTTTGGCTGTGACCACACACACACACACACACACACTAGCTGGCTTTTGTGGATAAACCATTCCTGACTCTTTTATTTTCTGATGATGGTTCTCAAAGCTTTGCAGAAAAACAAAGTGGTTCATCTGTGTCTGCCTAGCCTTAGATGCCTTATGTACTGTACTCACTTTTATATTTCAACTCAGGCAGATTGACTCCTTGTTTATCTTCTTAAACAAGTGATAGTGAATTCAAATGTTCCAAATAGCTGATGGGCAAAACCAGGAAGCTATGATCACTGCAACCTCAAGAAAAATCTAAATTCGATCTGTGCTCCCCTATTTTCTATTATTTCTTGAAATCCATATCAAAATGTAGACTACAATCTATCATGACAAAATCCGAGGGAAGATGAATTATGTTCTGGAGTTTCCCTGGGGAATAGGCTTCTGAATCCTACAGTATACATCTGCCTATTTTAAGCTTTTCATTTTGTGCACCTCTCCCAGAATTTTGAGAAGTGAGTGTAAGATTACTAATTGTAGCATTTAGATCACCTCTTGTGTGGATTCTAGCAAGTCACGTAAACCAAAGCCAGGGATCTTTTGGGGCATATGAGCTACATGCAGGGAAATTATTCAACAGACAGAAAGAGAGTATTGCAGATGCTAGCAATCTGTCTCCTGTTTCATAACTGAAGCTGTAAACAAAACCTTTGCTCTGCTACTTCATTCAGCTGAATGTCATATCTTGTGTGAGGATAGCAGCAGTCCTGTTTTAATTTATTTGATTCATGGGTCAAATCAAAAGTAGCACAAAACAGTTGCTGCTTTCCTACCTTCAGTAAAATGGCTTCTGTTTCCCATCAGAAGGTCAGCAACTTGAACTTTCTCAAATATAGCATTCCTGAGAAGACCCACAGGTATGATTCAGACCAAGTCTTGATCTGGTGTAAAGCTAAAGGGAACAAATATTTGCTAGAGTTTCATCCCCTTTCGGGGCAAAACTGCACTGGTTTGATAAGCAAAGTACTTACCAATCAGGAGTGCTAAACATTATAAAACCTATTTTTAAAAAAATCACAAAATCAGCATTGCTTTGTGCAGTTTCCTTATATATCTCTTTAATTTATTTATACTATATATCCTGTCATGGATCTAGGCATCAGAGTGAATGTCACATAGATCTGAAATATTTGAAATATTTGAGGTGCCGTCTGAGAGAAGAGGGGGGTTGACCTAGTCTCTAAAGCACCTATGCAGGACAATAAATAACAGATAGAAGATTATCAAAGAGAGATTCAACCCAGAATCAAGGAGAAATTTCCTGACAGTACAATTAATCAGTGGAACAGCTTGCCTACAGAAGTTGTGAGTGCTCCATCACTGGAGGTTTTCAAGAAGAGATTGGATGGCCATTTATCTGGAATGCTGTAGGGACTACTGCTTGAGCAAGGAGTTAGACTAGAAGACTTCTAAGGTCCCTTCCAACTCTGTCATTCTATATACTACTAAACTGTAATGAGCCTGGTTCATTATACACAGAGGTAGATTCTGGATCTGCTTTTAGGACTCTGTAAAACTTACCTCTGCCCATGGGCAGGTTTTTGCTTGTCTGTATGTAGTGACAGAGTCAGCAATGCTGAGCAAAGCTCCCAGAGTTGACTTCCACCTCCAATATACTGTATATTCATTAAAGGCAGGAATGTCATAAGACCAAACATTGACCTGCTAATGGGCAGACTAAACTAAACAGACCCTGTTTAGTTCTGTTGACAAGCAAGCCATCCAGATTGCACCCCACCATGCAAGCAATGATTCTGGTCCTAGACCAAGTCAACTACCCAACTGTTCCCTGAGCCTATCTTGTGGATATGAGATAGGGTAGACAATTGAGCAGTAGAGCAGGCACCATCGGGAGTGCAAGACAGTTGGAAACACATCCAGCCACGAGTTCCCTTGAGCTGTGCTAATGGATTTCCTCACCTTCCAGAGTTTTTGTTGCAGCTATTGATATTCAGACTGTTTCTGCATAAGCTCACATTCAAATAGATGTGTGAGGTATCAGTACCCACCAGCTTTCAAAAGCCAGTGAGCAAACACATGTAGCTGTTCATGTTTGAACTAGAGAAAAGCTCATCTTCTTGTCTGAAGGCTATAAAAATATTCAGCCCAACCATGTCCTACTGGTTGATCTGCCAGTTCTCATATTGTCTAACATTGTTAAGCTCATCTCTCTGCAGTTTTTCCCCAAGATAATTGGGGCATGGTAAAAAAAAAAAAATCTACATGTTTTGTACTGAACAATTTTACATCATTTGCCCTATCAATAAATTCCATTGCAGTTAAAAGATCTTTTTTCCCCTGAGTAGACATAAATAATTGTAGAATCAAGGATGTGATCACATCACATTCTCTAGTCCTTATTTGTTCTCCTTGAGTTGCAGGACTGTTCTTTCAATTGTGCCAACTCATGGTATATATTTTAGCCAACTCTTCATAAATGCAAAGCAGAGGAAAAAAGAGACATTTATCACACACCAGCTGTTCTGTAAATAACCTACTATACAAACACCACTAAATTTAGCTTTCAGGTTATATACTGATTCTGTAAATTATAGGAGTTAAATAGGGCACCTGAGAGTTCTCATTTTATTTTTAGGCGAGTTTCCAACAAATCACTTCTTCAATGTGAATCATAGCAACTGAAAGATAACCTTGCTCACAACTTAAGCTTTAGTGTAAAGGAAATAATGTTTTGGCTAGGGTTGCAATCTTCAATCAATAAAAGGCTTGAAACTCACTCCCGACTTTTTCTGAAACATGCTTAACTTGATTACTAAATTAACCATTTTTCTAGTTTTGCCCAATACATTGAACTAACCAGCCAACATACTTAAGCCACAACATCTTCTAACCATGATTATCCATAGCCAAGTAAATTAAGTGATTGTGTGAACACAGATATTGGCTGGCAGTCCTATTGCATAAGTGATGGAGATAAGTTTTATTTGGGAAAAAGATCATTTTAAATGTCACTTTCCAGAGGCCTAAAGAAGAGAAACATGCCTGTGCTAATTTTTCACTAGATTTTCCATATACTTCATGGGATTTGAAGACTGTGGGAAGCATATAAGTGTGAAATGCCCATGGTGCAGGATATCAGCTTAGTTGCTTGTCCATGGGAACTGACTCCCTAGATTTAATCAATATCCATTTAATCTAACATCCATTCAGCTCCAAAATTGCATTAGTTCATTCTCAGACTGGCACATATTTGGACTATTAGGTAAACAGACAGATATGAACATTCAGGGTATCTTCAAAAAGATCTACTCCCTCTCTACATCATAGAAAAGCTTTTAGAAGAAAAATCAAAATGTCTCCATTCTCAAGTGTACGTATATTTATGTGTACGTATAATGTATATTTGTTCTGCATGGAAATAATTCAGTTGCTGGACTTCTTGCAACTCCATACTTTTTCTTCTAAGCAGAGTTTGCTAAACTTTGTAAGAATCATCTTTGGGATGAGTAACCTCGAGTTTTAGGCATCTGCCAAAGGATTTGACAAAAATCTGTTGAAATCTCACAGGTAGATGAGAGACATTGTGAAGTTTGTTGTTGTTGCTGTTGTTGTTGTTGTTTGTTTGTTTTGGCCCCAGGATTTGGCTTCAAAAAAGCTGTAATAGTGAAGAAGTACTGATGCACTTATCCTCCACAAAGTTATATAAGTTTTATATAAGTTCTCCTTTACTGGTATATAAGTCTTTGTACACTTGTGCAGGCTAAGTTCTTCCAGCTTCTCTGGTATGCCTCATCTTTCACTTCATCAGCAAATCCTTCCTGGAACTGGTCAGTTATAGCAAGATTGTTCCACTCCATATCACCGGTATGTAGCTGAAAATCTGAAATGCACTTACAAATTCGCAACCATAGAGTTGTTGTTTCAGCTGACAAATCTCTCAATTTGCTGTTGACTCCTAGTCACATCATCAAATGCATGACGTTGCATGAAATTCTGGTAATTATTCAGCAATGGATCATCGCCCTCAATGATCTCCACTATCTATTTAGCTGCCCCTTCTTTCAGCAGACTCAGAAAAAAAAGCGATCCTGGAGCAATTTGTAGGAAATTCTTCTGACTAACCCAGAAGAATTGTGAAAGTCAGAATATGATACGGTCATCTCAGACATCTTTGGCAAATTTCTATGAGAATGAAGCAAAGTAATTTGGGCTGCAAGGCTTTTGAACTGTTCCTGGCTGAGGCAGGGTTTATACCAAATGTTTTAATTATACCATGGCGTTGTGGTGAATTGTTATATGTATATTCACTTGCTCTTGATGTTGTCACAATGCTTCAGTGAGTTGTTCTGCAGACAAAAGAGCGCCCCAAGGAACTGATGCTATCTCCACGATGAAGAGCAAGGTTCAATGCTTCTATGAATAGAGTGAAGTGGGGGACTTTCAAGATTCTTGTCGGCCCTTCAGGGTAGGGCAGGTCAAGAAACAGACACCAGAAAGGCTACCGAAACTCTATTGTATTGTTTAAAGTAAAATAACAGTAATAAATAACTGGAGTTTCTCTCTGACCCTTCTCATACAATCAAGGTTGAGATTTTGAGACTTTGTCATGCTCCCAACTTCTCCAGGGCTAGGATGTCATTTCCTGTCACTTTTACCTGCCAGTGGTTCTTGCATTCCTATCAGGATGTAAATTAATTACAGGGATATATGTTGAACTGGAATCACAGTGACTAGATTCTTTTACATAATATCTGTGATAAGAAGAATAGCTTCCCTCATGAAGGTTGAAAACTTTATAGAGAACTAATCTCACAATTCCATGCTAATAAACCTTTCATGCATGTTCAGTACCTTAACAAACTATCATTCCCAGAATCCTGTGCTTACATGGGCTATTATATCTGGACTAGAAGGCAGCAAATCTGTTGGCTCTCATTGAGTAGTTGTCTGTAGTCTTGCAGCCCACCTATGGCAGCAGCAGTGGTTTCTAAATAGAGATGTGAAGGCCTTGAAGGGTGAAGCAGAATAACGGTTTCCCCCCCAAAGTTTCTATCCCCAACCCCAGTTTGGAAGGTGTTACACAATCACATCTACATATCTATTACTAAACACATTTTTAGTTTCCCTGTGGTAAGATGGATGGCCAATAAATTTAGTCAATAAATAAATTTTCCCTGTAGAAAACATACAGACCAGAACTTTATAGACTCTTTGGTAAACAATAAAAAAAGTATTGTGAACCTAGTAGGACTTACTAAAATTACAAACTTTTGACTGTAGACTTTGCCAAGGCAAGAAAGGGTTAGGGTCTGCTGGCATTGAAAAGAAGCTGCATTACACTAGAAGACTTACAGAGAAAAACAAGGACAATTGCTCTGAGAATGTTGGCAGTCTTGACAAGGTGGCAAAGCCATACAACCTGTGGCAAGAGATGTGTGCAGAACCAACGCCTTATACTTCCTTTGAATCTGGAAGCAGTGTTTCGCTTGTGCTGAAGAGGAATGGAGAGACAGCCATGAACCAGCCTAAAACTGTTTGGTAAGGTCAATCTCTTACCCTCATCTTGGTATTACTCATCAGCTGTTTGCTTGAAAAATCACTTGAAATAATTATTTTGCAATAGCCATTATAAATCCATACCCAGAACATAGAACAGATTGTGATGATTATTTTTTTTTGAGGGGAGAGGGGAGCGTCTCCCAGTTTCCAGCCTGGAGCTTCAATCACCACATCCAGAGGTGAAATCCAGCCAGTTTGGACCGGTTCAGGCAAACTGATAGGGCTGATGATCAGCTGACGGGCGAACCAGTAGCTCGGTCAGCTGGCCCTCCCACCTGCCCCTGCACTTTGTTGTCCTATATCCACTCAGCTGATTGGCGTGGCACAGCGGGTTGCCGCATCTCAGCTGTGTTACCCCAACAGGAAAGTTACCCTGAACTGGTAGCAGACTTCACAGGATTACACCACTTAAGTCCACCTCAGATTGGTAGTTCCATGGTAAAATTAACAAACCATTTAAACGGGTGGGGTATTTCCTCCCTCCCACTTTTTCTCATTGTGTATGAGAGTATCTGGTGTTAATAAAGAAATTAGTGAAAGGTACAGACAGACATTTCACTGACTATAAAAACAATTATCCACAGCATTGGCCAGAGATTAGAAAACTAATTTCCCTTCATTAGAGCTCCTTCTTTTTCCCATTGAAGAGCAGCATTACAGTACGTAGAAGTGGGAATCATCAAATGCATGGCTGAGGCAAGCATGGAAGTGCAAGGAGAGAGCTTCACTGAATTCACAGCAGTTACTTCTCTTTGGCATTAGACAGGCCTTCATAAACACTTTCTTCTTCAATGCTCAAGACATCCTTCAACAATGGGTAAGGATGGGGGGGGGGGATAAGTAAAAAGGTTTTTTATATTCTTATTTTTGGGATTATAAAACAAGGTAAAGAGAGATGGCCACTACTGGAAAAGCAGTGAAATAAGGGAGGAGAAGATCCCTGGCAGAACAATCAGCTGGGATTACACCTGAGGTTCTGCAGAAGATGTTTAAAAAGATGGGAAAGACTGTCACAGTCTCAGCTATGGCTGTGACTGCATCACTAAAGGAGAAATCAGTGAATCTGGAGGGAAAAATAAATAGAAAGTTTGAAGAATCTGTAATACAGATGAAAAGGGAGGTTTAACAAATTAAGGAAAAAGTAGAAATTCTGGAAATGTATTGTTGGTGTGTGTGACACCAGACAAAATGTCTAAAAAGATAAAAGTACTTCTAATTATTGTTGGAAATTGAATTGACATTCAGGAGTGGTGCTTCTGATTCAGACTGCCAGGTTCTCCCAATAAAATCTCCATTGGGGAGGAAGGCTAGAACAGAATCTGGCAGGTAGAAGAAAATGTGAGATGGGTTATTTGCTTTAGCTTGGTTCCTCTTAGTAGGTAGAGTTACCCCAGCATCAGCTACAGCAGAGAATGCTGCTGATCTTCAAAACCACTCCATCCATGTGCTACACTGTTTGAAATAATCCTCAGTCCTATGTACATTTGTACTTGGATACATATAAGGCAGAGGTGGGCATAAAAAACCTCAGCAACGGGTTCGCTGCCCAGTTGCTGGGTGGGCATAGTCATGGTGGGCGTGGCCTAGCCAGCCTCCTGCACCATGGTAAGGGGGGCATTTTCGCCTTCCCCGGGGTCCAAAGGCTTTCCTGGAGCCTCTGGGAAAGTGAAAATGGCCTCTCCCGGGCTCCGGATACTCTAGGGAGACTGGAAATGACTCATTTCCAGTCTCCCCGAACTTCTGGGAGGCCTGATTTTCACCCTCCCCGGGATCCAGAGGCTTTTCTGGAGCCTCCGGGACAGCGAAAATGGCCTCGCCCCCTGGGTTTCAGACGCTCTAGGGAATCCTGTTCTTCTCCCTCCCTGAGCCTCCACATGCCCCCTGCACTTACCTGCATCCACAGCGGGCTGTATGGAGACTCCTAGGAGGGGTGGGGTGAAGTGGGCGGGGCCAGCCAGGAGTGGGATTTGGCGATCCCCGCAGAATCATCACTAAGGATCCGCCCGAACACCCATGAACCCCCAGCAGGCCACCTCTGCATATAGGTTGGAAACGAGTTTGGTGCAGTGATTAAAACATCAAGCTAGAAGTCAGGGGACTGTGAGCTCTAGTCCCATTTTGGGCACGAAGTCAGTTGGGTAACCTTGGACCTGTCACTTTCTCTCAGCCCTAGGGAGGAGACAATGAAAAACCTCTTCTGAAAAACACAATTGAACAGGGTGGAAAAAAAACATATGTTACTCACATATACGGGACATGTGAATGGATAACATCAGGCAATGTGAGTACAGGATGTGATGGGAATATCTTTCAGTTAGTAAGCCCTGTTGTGTCTTCTCAGCAACTTCACGACAATGCTAAGGCATTGCTATACCGTCACAGGTGAGAACAATGCTGTTGCAATGGCAGTTTACAGCTCTTGCTTGTGCCGTGGGCATATTGATTTTTCTCCCTGCTGTTTTAACTTGGCAGGTGTTTATTGAACACTGAAGCTATCTGAACCTCAGAACACTGGAAATGCCACATAAAGGTGGCATTTCCTCTGATGTCTTAAAATATTGCTCTATCCTCCTTTGTAGTAATAAATGTATGGAGCTGATCTGGAACAAAATGAGATGGGAGGTTTTATCAAGTAATCATGCTACTTATCCACAAAGACCCAGATAACTTTGACTTCCCTTTGTAAACCTCTCAGGTTTTCCCAATTTAATTTTTTTCTTACTTAGAAAAAAAAACCCACCCCTAAATCATTAAGAAGAAGCAAATGGAACAGTTGCCTTTTGATAGGTAAAGTTACAGTTCCTCTATCTGGGAACACCCAAAATCTGCCTCGGGAATAACAACATTGTAGAGCTTTAAGGCTGTAACCCAGGAAAGTTAATTGATCTTAATTTTGAGGAGGAAATGTAAATTTTATGAGATGTGCTGTTGAAACACTTATCTGACAGCTGTTCAATCTTTGAAAAGAAAAAGGCTTCTGCACCTTTGCCTTGTGTGAGAAATATGCCTTTCAGTTTTTAAAGAGTGTATCAGGCCATAATCATGTCTGCATGTTTGTTGCATGGATGTATGCATATGGGAAACATTAGTAGCTGAGACGAAGACCTGGAATTGTTATCACCTGCCTAAGATCATATTGCTTAAAACAGTATATTATAATGGTGTAAAGTTGGAAGACTGAACCTTTTTTCCTGTCTTCTCAGATGGTGAGATCTGTGACCTCTTAGAAAACAGCTCAACCATGGTCCCTGGAAGGATGACTGGCATCCAGGTGTGACCCGAAGTTCCTCCCAAACTCAAAGTTGTTCTGAGCTAGAAGAATTTGTTATAGTGAAGTCAATTCACAAGACATCTACCCAGCAGGTAAAAGGGGGGCGGATTTGAGAGGGGGGGGGAAACTGTTGCTGAACTAGCTGTGTTTTTAAAAAAATATTGACTTTACCATTAGCAGGGTCATCCAAGAGATGTGGTAGAATGTTTGTCTGGCAAGACTTGTGTAGAGAGAAAAGTAATCCTACTTGCAAAACTGAACAGCTAAAGACTGAACTGTTTCTGTAATGGTTGGGGAGATGATGGCTGTGTTGCAAGGACCTCTAAAAATGGTTAACAGGGCATCTTTATGATATTGCTGGTGGGATTCCATCTCTTCCTACTTTTTTCATTCCTCGTTTCAATATCAGTCAGAATTCTGCAAGCTTTGAACATACTTCTTTATATTATGTTATGCTTCTGAGGGAAAGGATTTATTGTACAGATAGTCCTCAACCTATGACTACAATTGAGCCTAAAATTTTCATTGCTAAGCAAGACAGTGTTTAAATGAGTTTTGTCCTCATTTTGCGACCTTTCTTGCCACAGTTGTTAAATGAATCACTGCAGTTGTTAAGATAGTAACACGGTTGATAAACCTGGCTTGCCCATTGAATTTGCTTGTCAGAAGATCGCAAAAGGTGATCACATAATCCCAGGACACTGTAACTGTCATAAATATGAGCCAGTTGCCAAGTGGCTGAATTTTTATCATGTGACCATGGGAATGCTGCAACAGTCATAAGTGTGAAAAATGGTCCTGTCACAAAAATGAACTGTCACTAACCGAATGGTTGTTAGTCAAGGACTACCTGTACTTGCTTTCTTAGCCAATGTTTCATTCCACTCAGAGAGTTAAGAATGGGAACACATACTTGGGTCCAGTCAATGTAAATGAAAATCTTCCATTTCCCCATGGATACAACTGAGGGTGTTTTAACATAATTTCTTAGCACAAAAGAAATGAAGTATTGAGACCCTAAATTGAATCGACTTGCTCCTTTCATATCTACATATCTATCTATATAGCTCTTATTCTCCATTTTTTCCAGCCACCATTTTCCTGTCACTCATCTGGTCCTTTGCCTCCTTTCTCAATTCGTTGGCATTAAATGCCAGTAACTATATGGCCTGTTTTGGTGTTACCCCTGATTCAGTGTATAAGGGGTATTTCAGCCAACAGATTGTGGACACAAGTCATTTGCTGCATATCAATATTGTTACATTGAAGGTAGTTATTTGGTGCCAACTCGAGAATGTTCCCATTTGAAGGCGGTGGGGGTCATTGCGGCAACGCCCTGGTTTCAAGGGCAATCCCCATCCTGTTGTGTCATGTTGTTGCATGATGCAGCTGGATTCTTGTTCTGTTTAAGACATATAGGATGTAGACAAAAAAAGAACCAAGGAGGAAACATGTGGGAGAAGGTGTTCTGGACCAAACCCAGCAGATCTAATCCTGGATAGATATGTGTCCACAAAAATTTATGAACAAACATACAAGATGGCCGATTTTCTACTACATGGAGAAGTATATTTGGAACAGAGGAAAAAGTGTTTTGAGCCCTAACCTGGAGTTTGTTTATTTAGTATCTGGTGATGTTACATTAGTCAGGAGACTACAGTGCTATTACAAAGTAGTTGTTTGGCTGTCAACAATTGTGTTGTCCATTCTGTTCATGTTTGTGCACTATCCAGAGTGCACCATAGAGGGTGGATTAGCTCTACACTCATAAGATCTGAAGGCATTCTGTAGCATCATCTGTGGTTTTTCCCACCACTAATGTCACCATGCATTTAGGCATTGCATTCAGGCAGATCCAGCAACGGTTGAATTCATACTGCTGCTTGAAATGCTGTTTATTCCCACTGAAGTGGTGCCTATTTATTTACTTGCATGTAACAAGGTTTTGAACTGCTAGATGGGCAGAAGCTGTAGCCAGTGACAGGAGCTCATTCCACATGCAATGCTGGGACTCGAACTGTTGGAGTAGAGACCTGCTCCAGTGTCACTAAGCCACTGAGCCACCACACCTCTTCACCTGGAATTTATTTACATTATTAATTCAGTGCTGGCTCAAGGGTATACAGTGCCCTAGGCCACCTTGCCTCACAGTGTTACCTCCCACCAAAGCAAATATTTGTATAAATTAAGTCTGATAAATTAGATCTGCTTTCATCCAACAAATGTTAACCTAGTGGATGAGTTCTTAAAATAATGATTAGGATTGCTCCTATCATTGAAATGAGCTATCATTTACACTGTATTGCCTTAGAGATCTTCCACCTGGAGTGTTAAAAGTTGAAATAGATCCCCTTGATGAAATAGAAATTCCATATAGAAATAGATTATAGAAAATAATCTGAATTTCTGCTATACTCTTCAAGAAAAAAATGATGTGAAAAGTGCCACCTGAATCCTAGCTCCAAGTATTTTTCTATTGGGTGTTTCTAATAAGAAGCATATATTGGTCTCAAAATCTATTGTGTTTCTGATTAAGGCTGTTCCTATTTTTTCAGAAGGTGGAGTAATATTTTGAGAGCAATGCTACCATGCTGATCATATCATTCCTGAAACAAAGCTAAGCACAGCTAGTATGTAAAAACTCTGAGACAAACCCACAAAAACAACACAACTTGCACTTCAAAAAGAAAATCCCAGGAGTACCATTTCAAGATATATTTTTTTTAAAAAAGAAACCTTTGCTTGTTGACAAGATAACTTTGTTTTATCCTATTGGTCCATGTGGGAATGGGACGACTTGCTGCAACCAACTCACTGCGGCAAACTCACTGTGCCCAATTCTCCGTGGCCAACTCACCACGGGAAACTGACTTTGAGACCACTCGTTGCGGGACAATTTAACAATTCTGTTTAATTATTTAAAATAAATAAAAATTATTTTAATTTTCGCCATTCACATTTCATTCTCTCCCTCCTTTTGCATCCTTTCTTTAATGATTCTATTCCACCATTTCTTTGATATTAGTGTAACTCTTGTCCTGCAGTGAATTGTCCTGCAGCGAGTTGGCCATGGCAATTTGGCTTTGGCGAGTTGGCTGTGGCGAATTGTCATAGACCTGTCCATTTAGACCAGAACTGGCCACTCAGGTGTGCACAAGCTTTGAGTGGCATAACAAGGACCATAGTTCCCCAAATGAACAAAACACTAGTATAATGTAATGAATGGGTCAACAAAATTAAACTCATTAGCTAAAGTTAACATGATTTCATGCATGTGTATTTAGAATGTTCTTCCTCTATGGAAGGGATGTGAAACTCAAGGCCTGCAGACTGGATCCAGCCTGCAAGGTGCTTAAATCTGGCCCTTGCAGTGGCCTGGAAATATTAAAAAACTGGCCTGTGGTGCCTCTGCTGGCCAAAACGGGCCAATGCGGAGGCCTCGTGAGGCCCCCTTGAAGCCTGTTTTCAGCCTCCCCCACCTTCAGCAGCATTCTGCCAGCCAGAAATGGCCTGTTTTTTGCCAATAGAGTGCTGCTGGAGGCCAGGGAGGCTGAAAATGGGTTGTACGGGACCTCCATTTTCGTTTCCACATGGCCTGTTTTCAATTCTGTGTGGCCTGTTTTCAGCTGGGAGAGTGTTGCAGGAGACCATGGAGGCTGAAAATGAGGTGCAGGGGGGCGCGTGCAGCTTTGGCCAGCAGGGTGCTGCAGGAGGAGTCCGTCCGATCTCCCCCCCATTCTCCCCCGCGCTGGCCCGCAGAGAACTACAGTGCTGATCTGGCCCTGAAGAAATTCAGTTTGACACCCCTGCTCTGTGGCATTAAAAATCATGATTCAGAAGCAATTTTTGGAAGTGCTCTGAAGCCCATCTCGGGGGCTTGGGAGTATGTATTTGGCACCGGTCATCGCTACTGTTTAGGTCTCAACTGAAGGCCATTCTCAGTCATTGGATATCCCGTTAGCAGCAAAGGCACTTAGCCCAGATTTGTGAGCATCCTATAAAAAGATTATTGCAGTAAGTTATTATGGGGATTTTTTTTTTCATTTGCAGCTTTGCTTCTTGTATTTATCAAGAAGTTTATCTCATGCAGCTAAAAGCACAAATATACCGAACATGTTTAAATTACAAAACAGCTGCTTTCTTGCACTTAGACTTTATGATATGTGAGATCATACATCTTCATCTAACTGTCACCACCCCAGCAATACTGCAAGAAGATACTCAGAAGCTGTTGCTCCCATCTTATTATTATTATTATTAACTGGAACTTTTTGGATCATCTAAACGTAATACGCTGCATTTATAAAGCTGTCACAGGCTTTGAATGTGATACTCAGACCTTGCAAATTGAAACTGGAAGAGCTCGCAAATTGAAATGTTCCATTTTTTTTAGTTGCAGCTTTGCTCAAGAAGGAAATAGGATAGAATCCTATGAAACCAAGCAACAATAATCATTTGTCATGTTTGAATACTGCCAATGCATATTAAAGGTTGTAAGCATCAACTGGAGAATTGTTTCCAGTGAAGGATATCCTATGCTAACAGGGATTTAACAATTTGTATCGGGAAAAAAAGGTAATATAACATAATACACTTGGGGGGAAAAGACATCTACCTCCTGCCTCTCTTGATCATATAAAAAGGAAGCGAAAAAGACATTTACTATAATAGAAATCATGTTGGGTTTGCTACTTTATAATACAATTATAATTAATATAATTAAGGTGATTTAGAAATATTTTCTTTTTCTTGGAAAATGGCTAAGCTGTCCTTGAAAAGTGCTTCCCATCATCACAAACAGTTCATGGGAGGGAGAAAGTCAAAATTGCCAAGAAGGTTGAACGATCTACAACCACAACACAATCTATATAAACACACATATACACTTATCAACTAATGCAACTTCTCTTGGACCACTCTTAGGTCTTTGGGGAGCTAAAGGTTTGGAAAGTGAACTGAAGCATGAAGTAAGTTGGGTGAAAATTAGATTGCAACCATCAAGAACTTTTCTTGGGAAACGTCTTCAAGATTGTTGTAATAAAATAAATGGAGGTTCCCAGCGATATCATGTAAGAAATGCTGTATAACGAGTCTGGGAAAAAGTTAGAGAGCAATATTATTTGAAAAGCCCAGTCCAGCCTCCGATTATGGAGGTATTGGCATAGTTTAATAATTTTAACAGGGGAAATATTATTAGATACAAATATATTTTGAATGAAAGAGGCGAGTTCAGATTTAGAGAGGAATTGAGTGAACAAGAGATTGATAGGATTTGGTATTCATATGCGCAAATACAATCTAGATAAGGAAAAGATGTGAAATTATATGGTTTTTACAAAGACTTGATAGAACCAGATAAATTACTAACAGGAGTGGAAGAAAGATTGATAAAAGCACTGTATAGTTAGTTATTGAATATTAAGCTTAAGAAAATGCTTATCTAATTTGTATGTATTAACTACAGTTAGAATTGTATCTGCACAGAACGGCCAAATTGAAATGATCTCCAGAGAAGAAAGTGTGATTAGAAAAATACTAGAAAGTGTGAGGATTGATAAAATGAATAACGTATTATATAATCAGTAAATATTAATATAAGAATAGAATTGTATTTTTAATTACCGTTGCAAATATTTGTATCCAGACGACACACCGTGTAATGGAAGACTTGTAATAAAATAAAAAAAAATTATTGAAAAAAAAAATACAATCAGATTCCGACCATAGATCTAAAATCACTACACCAGATGCAGCGCTTCATCACCATATAGCACATCTGATACCAGAGCTCAATTCTCAGGCTCAGATTATCTTGCTCCTAGGAGATTTTACGAGTCCACAAAGTGAGAGCTCAGATCAATAGAAACCAATGCAGGTTTCGTCTGTCAAGCTCCTTTTGGCTCCTGAGATTATTTTCTGGGGTGTTGGCTATTCCTGCCAGCTTAATCTCTTCTGCCAATTTGATCTCAGTCTATTGCCTCGTCTAAATCATTTATGAAGATATTAAAGAGTACTGGACCCAAAACAGAACCTTGCAGTACCCCATTGCTTTATTTCCTTCCATATAGATGTCCATTACTGACTAAACATTGAGTGCAATTTTATCAGTCAGTGCTGACATCTGGTGGTGAGGCCACCTATCTCACATTTTTCTAGCTTATAAAGTAGATTGTGATCTACTTTACCAAATGCTTACTGAAATCCAAGTGGGGCCAAAAATCAATACATTAGCATACCTTTACATGTAATGTAGGATAAGTGTGGGTTCATGTAGAGACGTTTTCCTACGTTTAATACAAAAAGGCAATAAATTATCTTCCTGAATGAAATGCATATTTTACCAGAGACAACGATGGGCTATAGGATGTACAAAAGCGGAATGGCAATAAAACAACTTAAACATCTTACACTCAGAAACAATTCAAGCAACTGATTGCTATTAAGAAGAGACACAACACAGTGTCCTACAACCTGGGAACTTCACACTAGGAGAATGTATGAAGACTGCTCCAGCAAGAGTATAAGGTGTACATGTAAGGATTTACCTGAATGGCCCCCAGTTTTAGAGTCCAAAATAAAATCACTCATTGGCGAACTCATTAGCCAATTTTGTTTGGATGGTGCCATGCCCTTCAATGGGCCATCTTGTATGACCAGTGTAAAAAAGATACCATTGACTGGAAGTTCCTATGGTTCAGGAGAGGTGGAGACTGTGGGTCACATACTCCTTTGATGTTCTTTTTACACAGAGATTAGGAAAGAATCTATTCTGTCAATAATTACTAGGTGTCCTGGCTGTTCTGACACTGCTATCTCCAGTGGCTGCTTAAGGATGAACAGTCCATAACTATAGCACAGTTGGCTAGATTCTCTGCAGCAGGATGCGGATTTGTCGGAAATGTGTCTAATTCACCATAGTTACATTATATAAAAATGTGGCAAAACCTCTGCACTGCTTATTCCTTTCCCTTTTAGTATTAAACTGACACATTTTATGGATTGTAATTTTAGTATAGTTAGACCGTGTATAATTGACACTGTATTTTGTCATAGATTTTATTATTTTAGTTATTCATTATTTTATACTAGAATTTTTAATTGTGTATTTACTGAATGTTTTTATTTGTTCTGGACTGTGGTCTATGACTGTAATAAACTGAATTAAATACAAGAGACAGGAAGTTTGTGACTTAAAGCAACATGGCCTTGATCTGGTCTTATTGCCTGAAGATGTTTCATGGAAGAGTTATCCATTGATGTCGATAAGCCAAAGTGCCCATCTTTCTGCAGAAATCAATATTTTTTCCAGTTATTAAATGCAATCAATATTTCTATCAAGAGGTTTTAATTTCCTTTACTAACGTGCAACAAACAGATCAGGCTAAATTATGCTCAGCCATCTGCTGGGTTCTGCTATTCCCTTTTCTTAACATCAAAAAGGATATATCCGATACAAGCAAAAATTTACCAAACAACCACACCCTACTCTCTCCTACTCAAAAAGTATAGGCGGTTCAGCAAGATCTCAAGTCCTTCCCCCTGGATCTAAAGCAGCAAATATGTAACAGTCCAGATCTGATGGCCTTTTATCATTATGCAATTAATCAAATTTTCCTACATTCCGTGATGCTGATGGTGAGATTTATACATATGTTCAGAATTTAAACTATCTGCACAAGTACCATTCATGAGGTATTTCTCTTTATCTCATAGGCCATTTGGCTTTATCCCACCTGTCAAATTGAATATTTCTTTCTACAAAACAAATATTCTAAATTTTCAGAGATGGGTAACTTTTATCTTATAGCATACAATAAAGCTAATGTAGTAAATTTTAATGTAGTTTGTTAACAAAAAGATGGAGCTGAACAAAATCCTTATGCCTAGTATTTCAAGAATTAAGTTTCAAATTCAATGTTGGATACCATATTATTACATTAATGGTAATAATAATAATGCACATTCAGTTAGGAAAGTACCCAAGCATCTTTTTCTGTAGTAGTAGTAGTATTCTAGCATGTCACAAAAATGATCAATTGCCTAGATTGCTCCTCTACCCAATAAGTAGCCTGATTGAATTGCATTGTTTGACCTTAACAAAATGTTTTGATTCTGACAACTCAACATGAGATTCCTCTACTACAACGCATTCACTGCACAATTACGGTAGCTTGGTTTTGAAAAATATGTTTTTCTTTTAAAGAACATGTTCTAAAAATGATCATTGCTACAGCAACCACCTCAAAAGCAACACCATGTTGTTTATACATCAACAGCTTTACATCTGTATACCAGTTTTCTTTCTGTGGTTTTCTTTCTGTGCTCCTCTGCCAATTATCTTGATGCATGAAAATGTCAAACATATAGTGGAATAAATACAGCTTTATGTTTTTCATTTGGTATGTTAATAGCAACTTGTCCTTATTTGTCTATAATTAAATAATTATATAAATTTAAAGAATCAGCATGTATCAAGCTTCCACAAAGTTTTTTTTAAAGTAAAGATCCACATTAGTCTAATAACCATGGCAGAAATGCACCCTTTAATGAAGGTTCTCCTTCTTCATATGTTTTCTATATTGTGCTCTTTATTAACAGATAAGTACAGTGACCTTAATCTGAGGCCAGTGGTCACGTTGGATAATAAAAACTCTTTCAGCTGCTAATATACCTAAAAAAGGTTTTATCCTCATTTTTAATAAATTTAGCCACTCCTCTTTTGTTCCTTTGCAGAATAACATACAGATCTTTCAGTAGATTCTTATTCATCTATCAGCTACATTTTCACTCTTTATATCTAATAAACACTTTTTTCCTTTACTATTCTACATACATCTGCTCTACATGTTTTATGTATTTTTGTCAAAAGATTCAAATGGCCAATGCAGGCTTTGGAACATTAGCTGTGGTGGGAGATCCTTGGGGATAAGGTTGTGCAAAGGATATACCAATTTGGAGCTTGCAGTGCTTCCATACCGGAGGGAAGGGAAAGAAATAGAGTGTGGATTCATTCCAAGTGCAGCTAGACAGATGGTGAACAATAAGGGAGTTTTGCTTTTGGATCCAATACACAAAAGCAAAGCTTTGTTTTATTTTGTGGTAGAATAGTATACCATATAATCAAGTTCTATCAAACCTGATTAGCACAGGCTCTGCAGTTTCAGGCAAATCTTTCTACAACTCAGCTTGCAGATTATATATATATATTACAGAGCATACTGTCACAATTTAGGCTCAACACCGAGCTTGTACCCATCTTACATACATTCTATCACTATCTTAACTTTGGCCAAACATGCATCAATTTTGTGATAGTAAGTAATTAGCCAAATTGTTCAAAGTTGAAAAATATTATTTGGGGGATCATTTCCTGATTGTCTTTGATGGCATTTTTTGTGGTATGTGGTTTCAATATTTTTTTTGTTCAACATATTCAGTTTTTGTTCACTGGAGGAGGAAGTTCATGTATACTTGCATTATTTATCTCAAAGATATCAAAAATATGAGCCTAGGTGGCGCAGTGGTTAGAGTGTTGAACTGCAGACCACTTCTGCTGATTCAATCTAGCGGTTCAAATCCCA
>JANHFL010004360.1:194115-206899 GCA_032468155.1 Oxyrhabdium leporinum
ACAAAACCACACTGGTAAAGGCAGGAAAAGGTGCACAACAGCAAGTGATGATAGAAGAATTAAGAGACTGTGCCTACCTGACAGAAGAAAATCATCTGAGTATATACAAGATGAAATGGCGCAATGCAATGTGAAGTTGAGTGCAAGGACTGTTCGGCACAGACTGCAGGAATTTGGCCTAAAATCTAGAATTCCATGAAAAAAGCCACTTTTATCTCTCAAAGAAAGGCTGAAAAGACGAAACTGGGCTAAAACCGATGCTCCTTGGACAGAGGAACAATGGGACAGTGTTATTTGGAGTGATGAGACCAAGATCTCCCTTTTTGGTAGTGATGGCATAAAAATACACTTTTCCCAAAAGGTTTCTATAATTTTGGCCACCTCTGTATCTGAATGGCATCATATTGCTCTGAATGGAAAGTTCAACAGTTAGGATGTGCTTGCCCTGAATCTGAGGCAGGTCTAATAACAGAATAAGGGGATAACAGAGTTGGAAGTGTCCTTGGAGGTCTTCTAATCCAATCCCCTGCTCTGGCAGGAAACCCTATACTATTTCAGAGAAATAGTTGCCCAATCTCTTCTTAAAAACTTCCAGTATTGGAGCATTCACAACTTCTGGAGGCAAATTGTTCCACTGATTAATTGTTCTGTCAGGAAATTTTTCCTTAGTTCTAGTTTGTTTCTGTCCTTGATTAGTTTCCATCCATTGCTTCTTGTCCTGCCTTCAGGTACTTCAGAATATGTTAACTCCTTCTTCTTTGTGTCAACCCCTTAGATATTGGGACACTGCTGTCATGTGCGCCCCTAGTCCTTCTTTTCATTAAACTGATCGTGCATTAAAAATTAAAGCTGGTTAACATGGATAACCAGTTTTTTGGGAATGGTGATATGTGCTACCAACTTCATTAACCTTCTTGCTGTAGATAAATAGGGAAGGATAAGACTTGATTGTTAGGAAAATCTGCCTAAAATGATAGCATAATGAAAGAGCAACGGAAAGCTTGTCATCCACAAATCCATTTTTCCCTTATCTTTTAGCCTGGTCTCCTGTTGCTCACATTTTCTAGCATGTTTGCTTCTTGAGCTACGTAAGATTGTAAGCTGGTAATTTCCTTTTTGGATCTGTACTTCCTGTTTATGTTGCATTTGTTATCTTTTAAGCCACTGTGGCTTCCTTGCTGCTTAAACCCCAATGGTTTGATTGCCTTTAACACCTGACACACAATTTATTCCTGCTGCAATTAAGTTCTTTGCTGCTAAAGCTCCAGCAAAATTGCTATACGAGACTCAATTAGGACCATAGAGCAGTGTGATCACTGTAAAGGATTACAGATCATAAAAAGAAGAAATACAGGATGATCATCTTAGAAAGGATTCAAAGAAAACTTGTAAGAAGTATCTTCCAGGTTACCTACTGTGTTCCAAATGCAGTACTCAGGATTCAGTAAACTTGAATCTAATCTCTAGATAAATACCTTTATCTACTGGCTGAAACTACATCACAACCTAGCAGATGGACAATATTGGCAGTTTTTCCTTGGAAACAGCAATTCCAAGGAAACTGAGCCTCCATGGTTTCTCCAGTGACACCATCTTAACCTTAGAGTCAGTTCAAGTTAAGTCAATACTACGGCAAAGGATCATAGATATGGAAGGTCAAACAGAAATAGCTGTTTTCTTTCTTACACGATAATTGCAAATAACTAAATTTTAATGTCTAAACTAGCCTCATATAGCAGGGGGACAAGATCATGCCAGAGTTGGTAAAGTCCCCAATGCTTGACAAATTCAGTGCAGCATATCTATGGACGTCTTTAAAAGTTTTTGCAAGATTCAGCACAGCCTGCACGTATTTTTATTATCATACTCCCTTCTCTATTAGTACACAAACTGGTTTCATCTTCCTTGCACATGTAATTTGCCAGCCTCATCACATAGTCACATTCCTTGTCAAGAACTTCAGAGTATCCAGAAACTTTTAGGATAGTCATCTGAACAGAGAAAAATGACTCCCCACAACTCCCCACAGCCCTTGAACCGAGCTCTGAAAGTCCTCTGCAAGAAAACTGCTGAGAACTGAAGAGTGATCACCTGCTCAAGAAAACACCAGATGTTTGAGGAAGTATCAGAAAAAAACCAACCAAGAGCACACATGTTCAGGAAATGAAGTGATCAGGAAGGAGAGTGGTGATGTTTCTATCTGAGGCCCCAACAACTGCATCTGAAAAGTTTTTTCATATGTTTTAAACATTCTGAGACGCATTTTCATTGTTGGGGGTGTGTGTGTGTGAAGCACCTCAGGAAAAGGAGCAGGTCAGTTTCTAGAACTACTTCTGGGAGAAGAAGGTTGAGTCAGTGGGATCATGATTGTAGAGCATTTGTTAACGAAATGCAGGGCTTCTTAGTCTAGGCCTCTGACAGAACTGTTGTTTCGAGATTGCTGGGTTGAAGGACAGCAGTCTCTTGCCTTATCCATCAACCAGGAATCCAACTGCTCCTGAAAAATTGCATACCGTTGCTTCCCAGTATATCCTGGCAACAGGCAGACTAGCCCATCCCACTCATTGGCAAGATAGGGAATTATGGCTTCGATGTTCCTTCTCATCTTCCCTTCACATCCCTTTTCCTTTTAAGCCATTTCATTTATTTATTTACTAATTTAGACAGGTAGTCCTTTGTCATATGACCACAACTGAACAGAATATTTCTGTTGCAGAGTAAGACAGTTGTTAAGTGACTTTTGCCCCCCTTTTAGGACTTTTCTTGCCACAGGTGTAAAAGTGAAGCACTGCAGCTGTTAAGTGAATCATTTCGTCATTAAGCAAATCTGGCTTCCTCCATTGACTTTTATTTATTTATTTTAGAAAATTTATATTGCTGCCTATTTGCACATGGCGACTCAAGGTGACTTACACGAATATAAAAACATCATCTATGCAAAACAATAATTAAATAATATACCCCCACCCCCTGACCCTGGCAACAACACATCACACAAGCCATTTAATGGGCTCCAACCTGCTCTGGGTTCCCCAGGCCCAATGGTAGAACCAGGTCTTCAATGCCTTCAGGAAGAGTGTTAAAGTGAGGGCCAGTCTGGGAGAATGATGTTCCAGAGAGAGGGAGCCACCACGGAGAAGGCCCTTCTTCTGGGTCCCCCTGGGTGTATCTCCCTAGGGGATGGGACCTATGACATTCCTTGCCTCCCCACCCTAGTGAGTCGGGTAGATGTGACCAGCAAGAGATGGTACCTCAGAGGTTACAAATGATCACATGACCCCAGGATAGTGCAATTGTCATAAATACACGCTTTTTGCCATCCATCCAAATTTTGATCATGTGACCATGGGGACGCTGCAATGGTCGTAAGTGTGAAAACTGGTCACTTTTTAAAGTGACGTTGTAACAGTCACTAAACAAATGGTTGCAAGTGAGGGACTTACGTGTATGACTGCCTAGTCTAACCGAATAACTCTGGGCAGCTCATAGACAATGAACCTACTATCTGCTGCGCTGTTTGGAGAAATGGGGCACAAAGACCAGCCTTTATGGAAGGCCTTGATAAGAGAAGGTTGTTCTGTAGTGGCTGTCTAATACTAACACAATGATTTCTCCAGTCGCAAAATAACTGCAGTTTCAAATAGAATAAATGTGATGCCTTCAAAACTAGGCTTGAAGCAAAAATTCGAGGTATTGTAAAGGCTTCGTCTTGATAGAAACATCCATGAAATTTTGAAGGGGGTAGACTGGCTTTACCCTGACCTTTAAAGTTACTTTTAGCGTGCTTTTTTCATGATGTTAATATTTCAGCCATGTTTTCTGCTCTGTGGCTTCATTGTTTTGCTTTCGGGGAAGGACTGCACTGTCTTTTGCAGCTGTCATGCTCATAAATAGATAATCATAATGAAAAAAAGTGTATCACGAGACGGGAAGAAGAATGGAGGGGATGCACATCTCTTCCCAATACCGAAAAGACACAGTTGCCTTTTGGGGAGGAAATGTGCTTAGATTCCCTGTAAATTTGGAACCTCTGCAGCAGTGGCAGCTGTGCTTCTATGAAGCCAAAAGTGATCATCTGGAGTCCGTGAAGCACATGGACAGATTCCCCCCCCCCTAGTTTTATTGGAAATAAATCCAGATCCACGTACAGATACCTCTTCTGCTACCATAAACAGGAGAAAAAGAAGAGGCAGGGACAATTTTCTGTCTCAGAACGAATACCCACTACTCAGGTAAGGTGGAATGGAAGAATATGGTAAAGAGAGTATCCCTCTCTCTTATAAGAACATTGTGATAGAACTAATAAAACCACCACAGGTTCTGCAATGGAGCACAGATGTCTAGTGAAGGTTGGAAATGGAACTAAGCCATTTCTATCATGTCCTTGGGAGCCTCCTAACACTCAGGAGTTTGAACCAGGAATGTCTGCCTAGCTTTGGGAGATTAATAGCAGTCTCTCAAATATGTGCCTTAAAGCATACAAAGTCAGATTTGGAAGATCCACCCCACCCCCCGCCCCATGAGTGGTTCTTTCCTTGGAAAGGTTAGAGTTTGCTACAAGCATTGAAGTTGAAGAAACCTATGAATTGGAAAGGGGGAAGAGTATTTCTATAAGACAGGAGCTGTTTAAAATGAGGGTGAAAGAGACAATTGATCCAAAACCCAAACACGGGAGAAAATCTACCCAAGATACATTTCAGAATTTCAAACGTTCAGATGGGTCGGGATTTTTCATATCAGGCAAAAAAATAAAACCACTTAAACGTAATTCCAAGGGTTATTATTTTGGGTTTCAGTACTAGGATGCTTCGATAGCCAAAGAAAAGAAACAGGAAAAAAAATCACTTTAATGTAGGATACAATAGGAAGAAATGGAAAGGAGGGATAGGCTCAAATTTCTGCTCCCAAACAGCTTCCAAAAAGCCTTGCCATTGAAAGAGAGAAAAGGGTTTTGGCCACATTCCTTCTCTGTCCCACTGAGCTCTCTTCCAGGCCTTGCTGAAACATCTGCAAAATATTGCCATAAGAAAGCATAGTGCAGCACACATTTTTTAGTTAGTTCCATCACAAAAGTTTGCTGGAGGCTTCCCTTTGGGCATGGAGAGCCCAACTGAAGGCACCCCCCATTTTGTTCATCTACCATGGGGGGGGGTGAATAATGGGAGAAACAGCTCATCTGAAAGATACTAGGTTGCGGGAGAGTTTTCATACAATTTAATTTAAATGATAGCTAACTTTCATTTAATTGCTTGAAGGTATGAAAAAGAGGTCTCCCAAGTTCCTTTTGGCCTATGGGGACAATTCTAGGGAACAGTTCTTAAAGAAACTGTTTTCAAACTTACAGTAAAGAAAAGGAACCCAATGATGATAAATCTGAACAAAATTAAGGCCATATGTCAAAGGAACATAAGAGTCAAACAATTAGGATGAAACTGTATATAATTAATTTGAGGGACAGTCAAGTGGAGCTGTTTCCTAGTTTGGACCTCCTTCGTGCAGTATGTTTCATTTCAAGCTCCAGCAACAGAATTTGCGGAGTGGCTTTGGCCATGGAGAGGCAGGGCTCAGAATTAAAAAGACAAATATTTCGTAAATTAGAAGGCATCTTAAATATTTCTGAATCCCTCTCTTTTATAAGAATATTGTGATAGACATAATGATTCTTTTGTAGTACATTTCAGCCCTACGCAGTTGACTTTCCAAACAAGCACATCTAAAAGCCATTTTCTATGGAAATTTATATTTTCTTAGCCGTTCAAATAAAATAGTTTTTTTCTATATAAAGTGAGAGAAAATCCCACTTCTTAGTTGCACCAATGATGTTACCTACTTTGGTTTAATGAAACGTTTGCAAGAAAACAGTGAAGCTCAGAGAGCACTCAGGATCCTTCATTTCAACCCAGACTTACAGATGTTCTTCTTTATTGACAGTTTCTTCTGTCAATAAAGTTCTAAGAATGGGATCTTCAGGCTATACATCATGGCTAGAGCATAGCAATAGCTATGGCACTTAGACCTATGCACTGCTTCACATTGATTTACAGCCCTCTCTAGGTGGCTTACAGAGTCAGCATATGGCCCCCAACAATCTGGATCCTCATTTTACTGACCTCGAAGATGGAAGGGCGAGTCAACCTTGATCCGGTCAGGATCGAACTCCTGGCAGTGGGAATGCAATGCCTTCGTTATTGCCTTCTAACCACTGCACCACCATGGTTCATTCACAACATCCAGTATTCCCACCTGAACAGATGAGACTTACATTTTGAAACAGTCATAAGATGAAAAGACTTACCAAAGTAGATTGGCTTTCCACAAATGAGACAGTAGGAAAGCATTGTCTGTCTTCCTTTGGGCACACTCTCCAACTAACGCTTCTTGAATAAACAAGACTTTTGTTCACAGGAACAGACAGGAAAAGCAGGGTTGGGTGAGCAGGGTGGTGCTACATTCCACTTTTTCAGAGAGGATGTTGTGGCCGCTGGTAAATGTTGTGTAGTGGCAGCGTGGTATGGAAGGAAGGAATCAAGTATTTCTTATTTTAAAGCATGATTTTGTAATCTCTCTAGGTTCTGATCTCGCAGTCTTGGGCCTTTCTCCCTCCGCTTATTTGTTATTTATTTATTTTCTTTTATTCCTTTATTTTAAATGGTGTGTTATTGTTTTATTAGCATCCTACCTCCTGAAGAAACATGTGTGGGGTCTGAAACAAAGCAAACAGACAAAACCTGAAGATAACTTTCTTAAAGCAAAAGAATTAAAAAAGTTAAAATATGACAATTAAAAACCCAGTTGTTTTAAAAACAGTACTGCATTACAAAAGGAATTTTGCTATCAATTCCTCCTACCCATCCTTTGCCATTTTTTGAGGACACTGATCACATAATTATGTCTTTTTAGGGGCCTTGCTGGGGAAGGAGTGTTAAAAAAAAATCAAGATTACCACAATTGTCCAGTTGAAGCTCCGCTCCTTTTTAGGTGCATCATGTGTAAGGTCGCACATTAAAAAGGAGTGATATTTTGATCATGGGATCATAGCTGCCATCTGGACTTGTTTTTAACCTATCCACCCACCCACTCATCCACCCTGCAAATGTTCCTTTTCTCTTTCTTCATCTCCTCTCATTCTAGTTTCTTCTAAAACAAATTCTCTTAAGCTCTGCTCCAATGAGACAGAATGTAAGGCAGTACAAGAGAGCAAGAAACAAGCCTTCAGCCTCTGTCAGTGAAATTTGAAAATAGTCTGACCTATCATGACCTAGTCCTGATTTCTTTGAAGCCATCTTGTATTGTGTGTCGTGGTGCAGCTTAGGCAAATATTCTCAGGGGCCGTGGTGGTGTAGTGATTAGAATGCAGTATTGCAGGCGGACTCTGCCCATTGCCAGGAATTCAATCCTGATGAGCTCAAGGTTGATTAAGCTTTCCATCCTTTTGAGGTTGGTAAAACGAGGACTCAGATTGTTAGGGGCAATACGATGATGTTGTAAACTGCCCAGAGAGACCTTGACAGACTTGAACAATGGGTCCTATCCAACAGAATGGAATTTAATGTGGAAAAAAACAAAGTTTTACATCTGGGCAGAAAAAACCAAAGGTACAAGTACAGATTAGGCAAAACTTGGCTCCAAAACAGTAACTGTGAGAGGGACCTTGGAGTCCTATTGGATGGAAACATAAGTCAGCAGAGTTCAGCAGCAGCCAAAAAAGCTAATTAAATCCTTGGTTGTATAAACAGAGGTATATAATCAAAATCACATGAAGTATTAATACCTGTCAGAGTGCACACAGTGTGACTAGGTCAGACAACCCAGGAGCAAATACAGCACACAGGTCTGTATTTACAAATAGTGGTTTTTATCCTAAAAAGCATATATACATACAAGTACTTTCATATAGGCCTTGATATACAGGAGCAAGCAGTAACCCTTCACCACTGGAGCACAAACTCTGAGAGAAAGAGAGAGACACGCCCCCACAAGGTCTGTTTTATATAGCAGCCTCTTAAAGTGGTAGCAGTCCAATAACCCTGCTGACTCATTACTACTGTTGCATCAGCATTATAACATTTGCAGTATTACAGTATTACAACCTTACAGAAGCTGGTCAGCTGTTAAATTAGCATTACTCTCACAATATCACTTTATAAAGCCTTGGTAAGACCACACCTGGAATACTGTATTCAGTTTTGGTCACCACATTACAAAAAAGATGTTAATGATAATTAAAGGCCTGGAGACTAAAACACATGAAGAATGTTTGGAGGACTGGGGTTTGACTAATCTAGAGAAAAGAAGGACTAGGGAGGACATGATAGCAGTATTCCAGTATTTGAGAGCTGCCACAAGAAAGAGGAGGTCAATTTATTTTCCAAAGCACCAGAAGGCCAGACAAGAAATAACAGATGGAAACTAATCAAGGAGAGAAGGAATCTGGAATTGAGGAGAAACCTTCTAACAGCGAGGACAATTAACCAATGGAACAGCTTGCTTTCAGACGTTGTGGGTCCTTCATCACTAGAGGTTTTTAAGAAGAGACTGGGCAATCACTTGTCTGAAATGGTATAGGATCTCCTTTATGAGCAGGGGACTCGACTAGAAGACCTCCAAGGTCCCTACCAGCTCTATTTTGATTCTGAGAGTGCTGTAAAGCACTGTGGAGTGGGTATATAAGTCTAAGTGCTATTTCTAATCCTCTAGACCAGAAGTGTCCAACTTTGGCAACTGGTTGGCTGGTGAATTCTGGAAGTTGAAATCCACAAATTTTAAAGATGACAAGGTTGGTTAGCTGTGGTCTAGACCAAGGTAGGCAACTTCTACCCCATGCAGCTCCCAAATTCTCTGGAAGATGGTAACAAAATGCGGTAAGTTCCCATTCTTTCTTTTTTTCATCACCTCTCTCCTATTTACATGAGTATCTATTGGAAATCCACTTTACTTTAAGTTCTCAGTATGTCTGATATATAGTTGGACTAGAAGACATCCGAGGTCCCTTCCGGCTCTGATGATGTTGTATGTTCTATATGTATTGCCGCCTGATGTTCTATATGAAAAAGTCATAAGGCCACATTGTCACTCTCCTATACTCTCACCTGAACCACACATCCATTCATGCCTCCATTCTTGAGTGGTGACGATTGCAATGTTCCTCTGCCAACATCTCCTAAAGCCTATATGTGTTTACAAGTTTAGCCACTGAAATATCTCCCTTTATATTCATTCTTGAGTGGTGATAGTTGTAATGTTCCCCTATCAACCTCACCTAAAGTTGATGTATTTATACATTTAGCCACTGTTAAGAGCCAATGAAATATCTTCCTTCAGCAGTGCATCCTTCTCTATCTCCAAGTTACCACTGTAGATGAAAGAGAATCCCTGTAGAACCTTTTCCCATTTTGGGGGATATGGAACCTGGGTGGCTGATTACAGAGTTTCTTTCCAATGCATAATTGTCTTTTTTTATGTATGGAGGGTTTCTAACTTAGCATAAAACATATCAAATATTAAGGGAGACCAATTAAAGTCTTTCTTCCTCGCTGATTTACCAGAGCAGCCTGACAACCTAGATTTCATACCCTGTCCCCGAGAAGCTACCCTTGTCTCATTCCAGTCTCTGAATTACACAGCCTTATCTTGCTGTTTTCCACACTGTAAAACACAGAGTGAAAGGAGTCAGGGCAAAGCGTAATGATGCCAATACTTCTTTTATGGTGCTACAGCAACGGCAGGTTTCCCGCAAAGTTTGCTGCTGCGGAAAGATTCTTCATAAGTTGTAGCAGAAACAACCAGGTGTCTTCTAGCCTCTTAAACATCATTAAATCAAATATGGAATAAACTGTATGGGCTGCCTAAGTTATTTTTTATAGCAGATTCACCTGGGGTCCATAAATGACATTATACACAATGCTTAATTTGATAAAGAATATGATTCTCCTCCACACAACAGAACTCTATGCAGGTAGTTCTCAACTTATGACTACAGTTGAGATCAGAATTTCTGTTGCTAAACAGGGTGGTCGTTAAGTGAGTTCAACCCAGTTTTACAACTTTTTTTGGTCTCTGTTGTGAAACAAATCACTGAAGTGATTGGGTGGCTGTTCAACAGCTTCCTCTGTTGACTTTGCTTGTTAAAAGCCAGCTGGGAAGGTGGCAAATGGTAATTGCATGACCCCATCCAGGATGCTGCAACCATTTTAATTATAGGGCGACTGCCAAACTCCCAAATTTTGATCAGGTGACCATGGGAATGGTCATAAGTGCAAGGACCAGAGGTTAAGTAACTTTCTGCAGTGCCATTGTAACTTCAAATGGTTGCTAAACAAATGATAGTACCTCAAGGACTATCTACCAGTAGCTATACAGGTATGTCCTCGAGCTATGACCACAAGCGGGCCCAAGCAAACTTCCATTGCAAAGCAAGACAGTTGTTAAGTGAGTTTTCTTCCATTGTATGAACTTTCTTGCCATAGTTGCTAACTGAATCACTGCAGCTGTTAAGTTTGCAGCAGGGGTTGTTAAGTGAATCTGGCTTCCCTGTTGACCTTGCTTGTCAGAAGGTCACAAAAGGGGATCACCTGGCCCTAGGATGCTGCAAGGATTGTACATATAAGCCGGTTGCCAAGCATCTGAATCTTGATCGTGTGACCATGGGAATACTGCAATGGTCATAAGTGTGAAAACCAGTCATGAGTCATTATTTTCTGCACTGTTGTAACTTTGAACGGTCATTAAACGAAAGTTCTATCTGTAGTCCTCTTGATCGGTAGTCGGCTGTAGTCACTTTACTTGTAAGTGGGAACTAGACAAAGAGTAAAACTGACCAATGGGATATTGCTACCCTGCAAGGAGCCAATAAGACACCCAAACATAGTCCTGTGATTTGCATATGCTGCAATGAGAGCAAAGCAGCTGGCTCCAAAGCTAACGAACCATAGTTAGTTAATGACAATCTGTTTGCTCTCTGAGAGTATAGCTGAAGTCAAACTGAACTTACCACTTTTTTCTTCTTCCCTTGGTCTTGAGCAAACATTTGTTTTTTTTCCAGATATAAAAGTCCGCTCTAAAAAAGTCAAAGGAGATTGGCATCAGAGATCGGTGACCAATTGCCTCCTCTAATGTGATGGGACAGGGCAGCAAAACTATCAAGTGCAAGAAATCAGAAGTCAAGGAAGTTCAAATGAATAGAGGTTTATTGCATGCTATCACTCTCTACAAGAATCTGAACTACTAATGGTCAAAGCAAATTGGCGGAAGAGAAGAGTCAGTGAAATTCAAAGTGGGCTGGACTTAGAACTCTTGTGGACATGAAGCGACTTGAGACTGATGACATGCTTGACCCCTCCCTCAGGCTCAGCCTGGTCATTTCTTACAAAAACTACAAACCTAAGGGCTTGATTAACCCTTGCTCTCCTGCCAGCATGTTTTTCATGACATTAATACTAGTATTTACTCCTGTTTGCTCCATTAAGAAAAAGTTGGCTTGAAGAGGTTAACAGCAAATTTGAAAGGGAAAGGAAACATTTCATTCTGGTTGAAGAGGAAGTTAAACGGGCAAAGACCTCTGAGACATGATTCAGCTTCTCCTCGCCCATATTCATTGGGAAGGGTTAATCACAGATTAATTGGTCCCTTTTTATTCTGTTATATACATTGCTGTATAATTTCCTATTTTGTCAGATTTAGGCAAAACTCTTGTTTCACTTGGGCCAGTTGATGGAGTAATATGACCTTGATTTCCTTCAATTTTGTTTATAATCTATAAAAATTTACCTTCTGCTTTGTTTTTTTTCTTTTTGATTCTTTCTCATTTTCTTATAAAGTATGTGTAATAATATCTGGGGGTACTCAGAAATATATTTCTGTTGATATCCTCACTAATCTCTTACTTTAGTTTTTGATTGATAGAAATGGGTCTTCCAAATTATTCTATGCTTTTATGTTACCTCTATATTAAGCATTTGCCCACCCACTTTAGCAAATATCAAACAGATTGATGTGAAATTGCTGGGCCATAGGAACATTTCACACTTTATGCAAAGGCAACTTTTGATTTGTCACTGAGTATATAGTTTCTAAAAAATCATCACCCAATTATAGCTTTTTGAAGGATACCTGATATTTTTCAGAGACATTTTTTTCATGCCAACTAACAGTATCTCTAATTCTAGTAGGGTGCTGTAATGCCCCCTTCCCAAATTAATAATCCTACTCAGTTCATAGACAACATAGCCTAGTTTCTATCTTTTCAAAGTGACTATCTTAGCACCTTTGGAAAGTCACAACCAAAAAAAGAAAGAAAGGGATGATGCCTGCTAGTGATATAGTGTAGGAATAGGTAATCACCTTGAAGGACAGGAGGAAGGTTAGATGAACAGAGCTTGAACCTGGGCCTAAAAAAATACCTTGAGGAAACATCTCAGAGAAGTCTCTCCCTAGTTCATATGAAAATAAGAGGGAGAGAGAAAAGCACGTTTAGACTTGCAAGATTCTGTTAACTACAACTGTTTCAATAAAACTAGTTGTCAGATCCAATTCAAGAACGATATAAAACAATCCAGCCAAAGTTCAGTTCTTTATTTGCTCATATAGACAGAATCTTGCCAGACTAAACCAATACTTCTCTAAACCTAATGGATATACCCAGTGGTGAAATATAATTCACCATCGGTTCTATGGGCATGGCTTGGTGGGGGTCATGTGACTGAGTGGGCATGGCCAACTCAATGTCACTCATGGCAAGATGGGGCGGTGGCACCTTGCTGTGAGTGATGTCGAGTTGGCCAAGCCC
>JANHFL010004360.1:241008-260382 GCA_032468155.1 Oxyrhabdium leporinum
CTGTGGATTACGTTCAGTCCTCAATACCCCTTTAGTAGAGGAGTGGACAAAGCCTACACGTGGGATTGATGTTTGGGGTGGAATGGCACTATGTTTAAAGGGGCAGAATTGCTATCTGAATCCTTGTAGTCACCAAGACATTCATTTCACACTTTAAAACCTTCAAGTTCTGAATCCTTAGGGTTTCCCCTAATTGAGATCATAATTCTGCAAAGGTGATAACACACCTTTCATTCCTTAAAACTCACTTCAGTTCCTCATAGCCCCAGAACTAGGCCCTGCCTACTCTGGTGATCTTCTGAGGTTATTGGTTATGTCACCTGTATCTCCTGTCTTGGCTCAAAGTTAAAATAGAAAGAAAATGGCCCATCTAAAGATCTGAGCTGAGCCCCACTGAACAAAGAAAACACATATAGTGTAGAAAAACCACTGACCTGTCTAAAAATGATTATCCAGTAATAGCTATTAAGCTTTGAATGTTGGCTCTTTAATATTTGGTTACCAAACCAAATGTAATCATGTAGGGGAGAAAAGTAAGGGCAGTGTTTCTCGACTTTGGCAACTTTAAGAGGGATGGATTACAATTCCCAGATTTCCCTAGCCAGCATGCTAGGAAGCCAAGCGCTTAATTAAGTTGCTAAGGCTGAAAAACATTTGTTCATTTTATGTTTAGGAAAAATGTTGTACCTGAAGGAGCCTCTATTCATGTTACAGCTCCTCCCAATTTAAAAAATCCAGACATATTTTTTTTTCCATGAGAACTAGACTCTTGTTTTTCCAAATTGTTTATATTCTTGTTTACTGGAGATCAGTTACATCCTGATGGAATGCCATCCTCATATCATTTTTCAAATGTTTATCTTCTACTCTGTCCTGATGTGTTTATTCTGTTGCAGTGGATAGATAATGAGTCAGGAAGATAAACATTTATTCATGGCTATAGGCTACCCTAATATTTTTCAAGTAGGAGTCTAGATCTCTGTATGCTAGAACTCTTTATTATTTAAATTGCTTGGACATTATGTCACTCTCATTAGATTCTGTGTAAATTTCACTACAGGTATTCCTTGACTTATGACAACAATTAAGCCCAGAAGTATGATTATAAGTCATGGTTGTAAGCAAGTTGCCCGGGTGATCGCCTTATTTAATGACCACCACCCCACTCTACCCATTGCGGTCATTAAGCATTGGGGTTGGTTATCCTTTTGATTTGTCTCTCTCTGTACATAGACACATACATTGGATTCAGGTTTTTTTTTTCCATTTTCAAATTTAAATTAAATTCTTTTACATTTACACACTATTTGGCAGTTTATTGGGAGACAAATGCTTAAATTTTGTAGGTTATTTTCAATATGCATATTATTGTATGCCGTTCTACCTATAGAACTGCAATATACTTTTGCAAGTTGTTTTAATATGTATTTTTGTATGTTACTTTAATTAATGTCCTTAGTTTTTGTATACCCTTCCCTAATATGTATTTTAAACCATGATATCAAAAGGTGATTATGTTTCAGTTTACCCATGTATTCAAGAAAGACAGATAAAATCAGCCCCCAGTTTCTTTTCCACCCTTAACTGTAAACCTCTTTGAGTTTCCCTATTGGCTTAGGAATGATGGCAAGTTGGCAGTTTATTCAAAGTGGAAGTATTTTAGATCTTTCTCCACTTAGCTACCAGCCCTCCAAAAAATAGGCAAAGTCTCACATTCTTTCATGGAACAAGATTTTACAAAGAGTTCAGGAGAACTTTCATCCACTACTAAACAGGGACAATCTAGGCACTGCTTCAGTTGCATACTCTTTAGAAGGTTTAGATCTCATCTGAAGCTCAGATGGAACATGACCTTCCCTTCCGTTCTATGTCGCTGATGTAGTTGTCAGTTATTTAGAATGGGTAAATGCATTCTATGAATGCAACCTAGGAAGCTTTCTTAAGCAACAGTGGATGAAGTATTTATATCTATGTGATGTGCCACTCTAAAACTTGAGGGCTTATGGGGTACTGACGTAAGAGGAATTTAAATCACGACTCTTTCTAATATCTATATTTGGCAAACAGATAGTACGAGGGTCAACGGAGATAGAGGACAAATACTGAGATAATGGAAGAGGGGACAGGCCTCAGGAAGTGCTAGCCAAAGCCAACTTAGGGCGAGCTCAGACGTTAACCTGGGTTAGAACTTGTATAGCAAATGCCTGGAAATCCCTAGGTGAAATTAGGATATTGACAAAAACCTAGAAAAAGGCAATGTCGAACGGCAATACCAAGAAAACTTACATCACCGAAAGTCAATTTTGACTTGAGGGGATCTTTACCATTTTTAAGGGGGACATTCCGTTTTAGAGATTCTTAATAATATGGAAGGAAGGTGCCCAAAAAAGTTGTTTAAGAAAGTTGCCCGGTTGTTATAATTGAACAGACTGGGAATAGTTTAAGGAATCTGCTGTTGCTATTATGAGACAACTGCTACTTTAACATGAATTGTTTTAATGACTTTGAGAAAAATATCTCTTAATTTTTTAGTTGCCTTGAAAGTATATGCGGCAATTATCATGTTGTTTGGAGCTCATTTTTGCATCATGCTGACTTTCAAAGGAGTAGGGGAGTTTCAAACAACTTTCCCCATGTGGAATGAATATATGAAGATGCTTAATGGGGTGCTCCAAGTTAATTGTGTGATGATTTATCAGTGTGAGTTGTGTCTATGACTCCATGTCTTTTGTGTGTTTGGATGCATGGAGGTCTCTCATTTGTGTGGAGAACCTGGTAGCAGAGGCAGGGATCACCGAGAGCACCCCTTCACTTCTCTGGGTATTATTTTGATGTTTGGGAAGATGTCTTTCATCATTTGCTGTTGATGAAAACTGACATTTTTAGTGCAAACTGCACTCCATCCAATGGGCATTTATTTTTATAGTATATTTATAAGGATAGAAAAGTTTTCAATTTTGCTTTAATCAAAACCAAGACAAATCTATACCAGAAGCTTTCTCAGTTTACTACCCATTTCCAAATCATCATTAGGTCACTTAAGAACTTAAATGTTTCTCAGTCTCTGCTTGGGTTGGGTTTTTTTTTGATTGGATAGAAAGAATTCTATAGGAAAGGAAAACTCCTGGCTCTGAGAAACATCAAAAATCCATCTGACGGGCATTAAAAATACGACAGCTGACTCCTGGACAGCACAGCAACAGGTTCAAAGTGATTTCCTATCCTTGGTTCACAAAGAGTGTTCAAGTTCCAGGCAATTGTATCAGTAACAAGAGCTGCTCCAGGAAAATTATTCCTGTGGAATGTACTTTTAGTGGCTAGTAAAGGGGGGGGGGGGGTGTATAATATTTTCCCAGCTCTCAGTTGACTAAATTGGGCTTTTAAAACAGTGTTTGGGGGGGGGGGAGAGAGAACCCTTGCTTTAAATGACTTGTCTTGATAGGAGAGGTAGATCTTTGAGTATTGTCTTCGAAGTCTGTCCATCCCTCTGTTTTTTTTTTAAATGCTAACTTTGTTCACTTTCATTCATTGCTTCTGATGTATAACATACCATTTCCTCAAGGAAATACCAGTTATGAAAGGAATCTTCAAAACAATACTTTCAGCAAGGGAAATTGACAGAAAAAAGTTAAATGCAGTTGCAGTTCAGTGAGAATGCAGTAGTTCTCCTGTTAGTATCTTTTTCTGACAGTCCTCCAGAGATGTAGGGGTATAGTTCATTGCTAACGTTTACCACAGAAACACAGTGAGCACCAAGTGCCAAATGCTAAGTAAAGAGCTGAAGTGACCTGGTTAACAGCATTTGTATACTGTTTATCCACTAGATGATGATACAGTATGTCACAGCCTTCTTAGATTGGCTGTGAATTCTAGAAATTACACTTCTTTAGAAGAAACAAGACAAGGAAAGACAGGTGACACAACTTACAGTGAACAGTTACAGTGGTATCTTTCTATGCTGTGACCCCAATGTCAAAGTAGGTGAGAATCCCCAACAAACTTAGATTCAGTGCTATAACTGGTTTCATAAGGTAAGTTCCCCAAAATTCAGTGGGATCTCAATTTGCTATCACAGGAGTGCCCTCTAAGACATTCAGAAAAGTATTTAAATTTTCTTCTTTAGCCCTATCTTTCTTGTTAACATACTGATTTCTGCTAGAACAGAGTATCCCATTCATCTGCCTATGCATATTCTAGCCTCTTCTATTCTGCCCTGAATTCCGTAAGACAAGACATATATATAGCAGAGATATTTACATATATATGGTTAAGTTTGTTAGGCAAGTCAGTTTTTTTCTGGTACATTGTTTGAGTAAAGAACCTGGTTATATGTATCTTCTTCTGACAGCAGATAGTTAAATGGGTAAACATGCCATCAGAAGCATCTCTTCTAAACAAGAGCAAAAACTGGCAAGACAAAGCTGTGTTACATAAATGGTTTCCTTTTTTTGTTTTTTAAAGTCTTTGGAAGTTTTTTTTTAATTAAAGTTGTCATTTGCCCAAAGTATTTTCTTCTGTTTTAGAGAAATTCATGTCCTCAAGTTATAATTACTTGCTTCTGAAGAAAATTTTGAGATTTTTAAAAAGAAAATAAAATTGATTTTTTTTAAATTGGAAAAGTTCAAATATCAAATGTATCTAAATAATTGGGATTAAAATAATATTGCCTGTAGTAGTGCAAGCTACTTCTGCTGAATGCCATCTGCCTGCAATTTGGCAGTTCAAATCTCATCAGGCTCTAGGCCGACAGCTTCCCATCCTTCTGAGGTGGTTAAAATGAGGACCCAGATTGTTGGGGGCAATATGCTGACTCTGTAAACCACTTAGAGAGGGCTGTAAAGCACTGTAAAATGGTATGTAAGTCTGAGTGCTATTGCTATTGCTACATAATTCTCTCTTTGTTGGGGATGTTAACTAGTAGATCTGAGTTGTTTTATGTTATTCTCCCCTCCCATTTCTTCTTCTCTGCTCAGCATCATTACAGGTGGGTTGCCAATGACAGCCTTGCTAATTAAAATCTTGGAACAGCTTATCAAATAGGGAGCTCTCCGGTAAGGTTAGGAAAATGCAGTGATTGGAGAAAAAAAATAATCTGATTTATCCTGAGCAATGGATCAAAGAGAGCTTTCAGAAAACACAAAGCAAAGAAGAAGGAGATGGGCCTGCAGGAGACCAGGTTAAAATGTACTAGCTGCTCTCTGATCTATTTATCAGTAAAGTGCTCTTGCAAAAAAAAAAAATTGTGTCAGTCCAATTAAAAAGGATGTGTCTGGCTCATCCCTCTCCCAAGCCATTTGACCCGCTTTGCATTTAAAGCTACAGAGTCCTCGTAGAGAATTTGCCTGACTCTTTGAACCTCGGTTCTGTTATTCCTTTTTTTGCTAATGTGATGAATCCCTTTTAATGTTTCAGCTGGAGAAACCAATTTAAATATGGTGGGTGCATAATGAAATTTAGTATGATTCTGCCGATGACCCCAGCATTCCACTTGTTCAACACCACATTTTTCCTTGGGGGGGGGGAAAGGGGGTGTCTTCTTTCCAGAGAAGCATGATTCTTTTGTATCAGGCTGCAAACAGAGAATCCATGATGGAGAGATTACCCAACAGCCTGGTAACAATCTAGGCAGAGTGCCAATCAAGCCAAGGACCCTTCGTTATTTATTCTTGTTATATTATTTTGACCATTCATTTGCAGTTTACACTGAGAATGTACAGTAATAGAAAGACACCATCTAATTACTTCACTAAGTAAAGCCTTTGCCCCATAGTATAATTTTGCCAATTAAAAGTTGTTCAGTCGCTAAGTCATGTCCAATTCTTTGCAGCCCCATAGACCATAGCACACCGTGCTCTCCTGTTCTCCACTATCTTCTGGAGTCATCTCATCTTCTGCCGCTTTTTTCTTTTGCCTTCAAGCTTTCCCAGCTTCAGGGTTTTTTCCAATAAGTCCTCTCTTCTCATTAGGCGGCCAAAGTACTTGAGCTTCAGCTTCAGCTTCTGTTCTTCCAAAGAACAGCCAAGGTTGATTTCGTTTAGGATTGACTGATTTGATCTCCTTGCAGTCCAAGGGACTCTCAAGAATCTTCTCCAGCACCTCAGTTCAAAAGCAACCAATTAAATACCTCATCCAAAACTGTTTTTGATTTTATAAGGCAAGACATGCAAGCTGCAGCTTTGGTTGATCTTACCTGAATTTGCAGGATTGGACACCAATAGGAAATGATAGTGCTATACAGGTTGTCTTCGACTTATGACTACAACTGAGTCCAAAAAGTCCATTGTTAAGCAAGGCAGTTGTTAAGTAAGCTTTGCCCCATTTTATGACATTTTTTTGCCAATCGTTAAACAAATCTCTGCAGTTGTTAAGTGAATCATGTAGTCTTTAAGCAAACCCGGCTTCTCTCATTGATTTTGTTGTCAGAAGCCAGCTGGGAAGGACAGAAAAAGTGATCACATGACCTCAGGACATATGCCAGTTGCCGAGCATCCAATTTTTAATCATGCGGACATGGGGGTACTGCAAGAGTTGTAAGTCTGAAAGCTGGTTGTAAATCACTTTTTTTTCAGTGCCACTGTAACTTCGAACAGTCACCAAACAAATAGTTGAAAGTTAAGGACTATCTGTAGTTTAAAAAAAAGTTCCAGAAGAAGGTAATTATAATTCCCTTCCCATATTGTGTTGACCAGAAAGCTACATTGTTGAGCCCATGTGGCCATCAAGTAAGTTCAATTGAAGGACATTTGATTCATAAATTTGTTTAGCAATCCAGATTAAATCTGGCTGCATCTGGGACAGATTTTTCCAAACATATCTTGGGCAGAGGATCATTTAGTGAGGAAAGAGTTAATGTCCTTTTTCCACCCAGCAGTTTTCCCTTATAAATGATTTTCCCACATTAGAACTTAACTCTCTGTTTCTATATCAGCTTGGAAGCCATCTGCTTGCCTGGAATAGCCACAGCAATATTACTATAGGGAATGGTGCAGATGAGCCATCAGGGCACAAAGGGCCACACAGTGGCAGTTTGTGTCAGTGAGTGTGCATTTGATGTATTAGTGAGTTAGGATGTATTTTTCCCTATTGCCTGCCCAACAGTAATTTGCTGGAGAAAAGAAAACCAACATATTTTCAAAAAAAAAAAAAGGCATCCTAAAGCTTTTCCCAAATACAAAATAAAATCAAAATAGGTGTTTTGATTTATCTGCCAGGTGAAACCAGAAATAAATCAGAGTTAAACTCAGGCATCTAATTTAAATTAAGTTTCAACAAAGCTAATCAAATGGAGAGGCTAAATCATATTTATGACTTCTTCTTGAAGCACAAATTTTAACAAGATTTAAAATTCTTTCTAAGCTATAATTTTTCACCATGCTGAGCCAACTGATCTCCCCCTCCCTTTCATTTGCAGAATTAGTCCTGTAGCACCACTGCAGCCATTTTCATTCACGCACCATCAAATAAGGTGTTAATTTTAAAAATACCACCAAGGAGTAGATTTAAGCATCAGTGGTGTGAATTTCGTTTTGTGCACTATAAGACTTGTTGCCAGGCATTGATAATGAGTTCAGGGCTTGTACGATTACATCCACAGAGTAAAATATTTTTTGCAGGTGCGGCTGCTGTAAAGTAAGAACCACATTGTCCTTCCAAAAAGAAGCAGCCAAGCCAAAGAAATTGCTTCTTCCCAGCTTCCATCTCAGGATAGACAAAGAGAAAGACACACACACACACACACACACACACACACACCCCAAAGCAGGATTTGGAGCTCCGTATGGCAGAATGAGCAAGTAAGGACTTACCACTTCTTTAAAATAAGGAAAGTGATCCAAAACACCAACTACAGGAAGAGAGCTTTACAGTATGAATTCCCAAGCTAAAATGATTTAGCAGCATCCATTGCCATCAAGCGTGTTCACTAGCAGACTGAATAAGGACTGGGAATTACAGTCTTTACACCCCAAAGATAAAACACCAGACATAAACTGAGCAATGCGGTATATGTAATACAATGCAGTCAGCCATGTGCAGATCTGTACATTGGGGAAACAAAAGAATCACTTCATAAGCGCATGGCACAACATAGGAGAACAAACCCATCAGGACTAGATTCAGCAGTCCATCTGCATTTAAAAGACACAGGCCATTCTTTTGAAGACAGTAAAGTTCACATTTTGGACAGAGAGGACCAGTGGTTTGAAAAGGGGGGGGTCAAAGAGGCCATCTATGTCAAAATTGAAGAGCCCTCTTTCAACAAAGGAGAGATACAACTAGTGGTGGGATTCAAGTAATTTAACAACCGGTTCTCCTAGTGACTGGTTGGGTGGGCGTGGCTTGGGGGGGTCATGTGACTGAGTGGGCATGGCCAACTCGACATCACTCACAGCAAAGTGGGGCGGCACCTTGCTGTGAGTGACGTCGAGTTGACCACGCCCACTCAGTCACGTGACCGATGCTGCAGAGACAGGGTGATTTCCTACATACCTTTCCCCCCCCCAACGCTTGGGCTAACAAAATAAAAGCCCAACTAAAGATCGTGACTGCCTGCCAAGCCTGCCTGCCAAATGCTGGCAAAAGGAGGCTAAGGGAAAAAAAAGAGAAGGGCCGATGAAAACGCCCCATTTTCCACCTCCATTGGGCTGTCTGCGCTGTGCTGGATCAGGGTGGGGGGGAAAGCAAAAAGCCTACTCGGTCCATACGTACTCACCAGCACGATAGTGAATCTCTCTTCTAGCTTGCCGGTTCGGGTATTGGGAGCTTGAGGAGTAGATTGTTTGCCCTGAAGTCTGTCTGCTGCTCTTCCAAGCCCGGGCTTGGAAGATATGCCAAGTTTTATCTACATATGTGGAGAACACATGTATGTAGATAAATCCTTTCCCCCTTCTTTCTCCCCACCCTTACTCCTATATTTAGAAGGATAAATATGTCCTTCACATATTGGCAATTATTAAGCTTCTATCCTAATCCACAAATCTAAACGGGATACAGACAAGGGAGCCAGCTAGGATGAGATTTCGGCCTTGCTGCTTGCAGTCACTCACCCAGGAAGATCAGGGCAGCTCATCTGGGCCACATGGAGAGTGCCGCTTGGGATGCAGCCGAAGGCAGGCAAGCTGGCTGGCCCTCAGAGACAGTTTGGTCGAGGCAAGCCAGGGAGCCAGACAGAGAGCAGCAGCAGCTATGCCAGATGAGTGGATGAGATGAGGAGTGACTAGGCGGGCAGGGCAGAGTGGGGCCAGCCAGTGGTGGGATTTGCCAGTTCTCTGAATCTTAACCACCAGTTTGCCTGAACCGGTCCAAACCGGCTGAATTCTACCACTGGATACAACATCTTTTATCTCCACTCTACAACACAGTCCTTACAGCAGTTCCAAGAAGGCTCCACACCCATTTGCACTACTCAGGTGACCCTGAGGATACAGATAAATCTCTAAGTGGCCTTAATGACTCTCTAAAAGAATGCAAATGACCAGTTGAATGCAAGGAATATAATTCCTTCCATTCCCCACCATCCAGTCAGAGCTGAAGAAGCTTCTTGGATGAGAAGCGAAATGTCTTCAAAGAAGAAAAACCAAAAAGTCCAGTCGCCTCTTAAAAAAACACTTTTGGGACAACCATGACCTGGATGACTGAGAATTTCCATAGACATTTACAGTTTACAAAGCAAGTGGTGGCCATGTGTTGGATTACAGCACCCATCTACTCAGACCTCACTAACTCTACTGGGATGGACTGAGTGGAGTTTGAATTGCACCTACCTGGAGGGTCATTTGTTCCCCACTTCTGACATAAAGTTTTTCATTCAATGATAGAATGCTTAGAATTCCGTGTTAGAATTTAGAATGTCTTATTTTTGGAATTGTTTACTCAAAATTCTGATTGAAGAATCCCATAGCCTGCCACTGGGTTTTTCAACAGTATTATGACATGATGCGGTATCTGTGTATTTACAGTAACTCAGTGTGTTAAATAAGTACAGCCATCGTGGTTTATAAACTATAATTTATAATGTAACATATTGGACAAATGTGGCTTGTTGGATTAATAATGATTAAAGAAACGATGGCTTAATGCAATGTCAAATCAGCTGCTTTGAATGTTATGTAGCAGCCCTACTAATTAAATAGGTGCAGTTGACCCGTGTTTGCATATGCTTTCAACCATTAACATTTTTGTTATGAGAGGCAAGTTTATTATCATAAGTGTGTGATAAATAACAATTTCTCCTTTGAACTTTTACTCTTTTGCAGCTAAGCAGCTGATAGAGGAATACCTGGCCTTCAAGTAGTTGTGGATGCTCCAACACTGGAAGTTTTTAAGACTGGACAACCATTTGACTGAAATGGTATAGGGTCTCCTGCTTCAGCAGGGGGCTGGACTAGAAGACCTCCTTTTCAGCTCTATTCTGATTGAAAGTAATGAGCAGGGCTAGGCTACAGGATAAGGACTGGGCATCTCACAACATCTCTAAGATCAATAGCACTTTCCATTTTCAAAAGGTTTCTATCTAATTAAATTAATCAAGTGACAACCTTGTGATAGCAGTCCTAGTTCAAGCATTAGCATTTTTGCTTAAAGCTTACTTACAGTGGCCATTCTGGGCCACCATTAAACTTTACACCAATTTTCTCAAAACTGGTAATGGTACCATTCAGATATGCCAAGTTTTATCTACATATGTGGAGGACACATGTATGTAGATAAATCCTTTCCCCCTTCTTTCTCTTCCCCACCCTTACTTCTATATTTAGAAGGATAAATATATCCTTCATATATTGGCAATTGTTAAGCTTCTACCCTTATCCACAAATCTAAACGGGGTACAGATAAGGGAATCATGAGCGCAAGAAGTATGAAGAGATTCAATTTTTCATTTTTCAAAAACAGATTTGAACTTCCACATAAAATGGAATATCAATGAACCATGGTGGCACAGTGGTCAGAATGCAGTATTGCAGGCTAATTTTGCCAATTGCCAGCAACTCGATTCTCACTTGCTCAGCCTTCTATCCTTCCGAGGTTGGTAAAAGTGAGGACCCAGCTTGTTGGAGCCAATATGCTTACTCTGTAAATGCTTAGAGGGGGCTGTAAAACACTAATGGAGCAGTATATAAATCTAAGTGCTATTTCTATTGCTATAATCAGCCATATTCAGGCTGTTAAATTAGATTACACCCTCTCTTTTTCTTTGTCCACTAACTCATCTTCCTGAACTCCATGGAAGTATCTGGTTGATTTTCAGTAAAACTTCATTTCAATGGGCACAACTCTCTAAGGAACTAATAGAAGAAGTTTAAGGTTTAAGAAAGTGATGACATCGTGAAATGGAGCCGTTCGTCCCTGTCCTTGCTACCTCACTTCTACACAAATACCTCTACATCCTTGCTTCAAAATGTTCAAGGTGAACAGGAGAAGGATTCTGGGGCTTTCTAACTTGCTACACCTAGCTTGGGTGCAGTAACCAGAAAGCATTGATTGCTCGAGTCTTAACAGGTTGAATAGTTAAGCATCAGGAAGAAAAAAGCATCCATAAGATTCCTTTCACATCCTACTAATTAAATTTCACACTGAAAAGCCTAGAATGTGACTCTCACTCTAAACTTGAAAATTAGTCTGACAATGGCTTGGTCTACGCATGCAGGAGTGTAAGTAGGTGCGATAGTCCTGGAAGAGTAGAGTGGAAGCTTTATTTATTTATTTTTGGCTTCCTGACCTACCTAAGCAGTGAAGATACTGTAGCACACTGGAATGCAAGTTCAGAACAATAACCTTGAGTGCTCCCCTTAATTCTTAATGTTGTTTAAACTTACAGAAAGGGGAAGAGGGTGACTAATAAGCAGGTTGATGAAAGGTTTCTGGCTTCCCCATTTTTATGTTTCAATTATAATATTTTATTTATTTTTTACATATTCCTGTGTGCCCTTACAAATGCGACTATCTTTTTTGTTGCCTTATTTTGCTTGGGGAGCTAGACCAGCCCTCTCTCTCCAATGTTCAGAAAACTGCCCATTTGAGCTACAGACTGCCATCAAAAAGAGATGCATGGTTAATTAATTCCATTTGTTTTATTAATTAAGGAACTAAATAAGCAAACATTCATCGGCTTTCCATGAAATTGCCATGCGTTGGTCTGCCCTCTTGGACACAGCCACAAGCTTTGCCATTTGAGAAAAACATAGCCAGCTACAAGGTTTGTATCCATCCAAAAACTCCAACTATATTCATGGAAAACTGTAAAGATATAAATCTATCACTGGTGCAGCGAGTACAAAAATACATGTGAGCCCAGCACCTGCCTCTTGGCAGCCTTTTCAACATTCCCATCCAACCTCTGTTAGGAATGTGTGTTAGAAGGCAGCCACAGAAATAGAATAAGAAAAAAGTCAGATATCAGCTTGCTCATGGGCTTAGCAAGAGCAGCTGGCCAGGAAGAAGAGCAATAAAAACTGATCGGTTCTTTCTTCTATTTGCACATTTCTCTCTTTCCCCATTAATAGCAAGCATACATGCACAAATATGACTCTCCCCCCCCCCCCCAACAAGGTGAGAAAAAGCAATTCCATTCTAGCATCTTCGCACCATTCCAGAATCAACCTTCGTCTCAGGTGATTTCACTTCATAATCTGGGAACCGGGGATGTCTAGTTTAATGAAAGGAAGGACTAGCGGTGCCATGAGAGCAGTGTCCCAATGTCTAAGGGGTTGCTAGAAAGAAGAGGGAGTCAACCTACTCTCCAAAGCACCTGAAGGCAGGGCAAGAAGCAATGGATGGAAACTAATGGAGAGAAGTGTTTTTTATCAGGGCAACCTGGTCTACCCAAATATGGGACAGAGCATACTGCTTCCACTTTATTTCTTTGTCAGTAAATATAAATTTAACACAATAATGGAGAGAAGCAATATAGATCTAAGGAGAAACTTCCTGACGGAACGATTAGTCACTGGAATGTCTTGAAAGTTGTGGATGCTCCAACACTGGATGTTTTTTTAAGATTGGACAACTATTTGTCTGAAATGGTCTCCTGTTGGAGCAGGGGTTGGATTAGAAGACTTCCAAGGTCCCTTCCAACTCTGCTATTCTATTATTCTGTTATTCTGGCACTACTTTAATGTCAAGCATTAGTTCTAAATGCAATAGATGAATGATGCTATCTGTTTCCTTAGATTTATTTATTTTTTTTGCAAACAACACATGGACTACAAATATGAATAGAAGAGCCATTAATTGGTGCCATTTCTTGCCCTTCCCCATTGGGCAGCTGATAGGATCCTTGACTGGCTGTTGTGCATTCTCAGCAGTTCTACATTAACAGTAATAATTGCAGGTCAGCTCCTTTCTGCTTCAGAAATGAGGAGCAGAAAATGTGTGCAGAACAATCCCATAGCATAAGTCTTCTATACAGCAGGACTGAACAATCTTGTGTGTATGAAAACAGAAAGCTCATGTTCTGATATTCTAGAGTATAAGTCCACTTTAGGGATTTACACATAGATAAAATAGAGACACAGGACTTCATTATTGGAAGATAATATGAAATGTATCACTTAAAAAATACCCTGAGAAGTGCAAATGAAAAAAAGTATGCATGTAACAAGAGGGCATGGGGAATTTTCTAAGGAAAGCTGGCAATTATTTGAATTGTTAAATATGAGCCAACAGTGTGCAGTAGCAGCCCAAAAAGGCAGTGCAATCCTAGGCTGCATTAATAAAGGGATACAATCAAGATCATGTGAAGTATTAGTAGCATTTTACAAAGCCTTAGTACAGCTACATTTGGAATACTGCATCCAGTTCTGGTCACCACCATATAAAAAAGATGTTGTGCAGAGCACAGAGAAGAGCAATAAGAATTATTAAGGGGCTGGAGACATATGAAGAATGGTCACAGGAATTGGTATGTCTAGTCTAATGAAAAGAAGGACTGGGGGGACATAATAGCACTGTTCCAATATTTGAAGAACTCCTACAAAGATGAGGGGGCCCAAACTGTTTTCCAAAGCACCAAAAGGCTAGACAAGAAACAATGGATGGAAACTAACCAAGGAGAGAACTAGGGAGAAATTTCCTGAGAACAATCAACCAACAGAATAGATTGCCTTCAGAAGTTGTGGGTGCTACATCACTGGGGGCTTTCAAAAAGAGCTTGGACAACCATTTGTCTGAAATGGTATAGGGCAGGGGTGTCAAACTCGCAGTCCATGGGCCAGATGCGTCACACACTAGCCACACCCAGTTTAGGAAAGCAGGAAAAAGTCACAATATGTCATGTGACGATGCTGTAATGACGCAAGTTTGACACCCCTGGTATATGGTCTTCTGCTCGACCTCTGAGGTCCCTTCCAATAACATTATTCTATGTTCCATGTTTGTATAGCAATCAAACAGTGCAACCTTCATTCTTAGCAGTTTGGCTTTGATACACTCCTCTTCTAGCCTACTTTCACCTGTACTAAGTATATTTTTTGTCAATATGCTATGCATCTTTTGGCACCCAACATATAAGAAATTCCCCTGGGCATGTTTTATTATTAGCCGTTACAGACTGCAATAGAAATATAGACTCTGATGCACAGATTCTGTTCTCCCATAGTAGATGCAAAATCTATACTACACTTGACACATTGGATCTCTGCTACAAGGAAAATGTGACTATTGACATTTCATTTAGTGACCATTGCAGGTGTTGTTTTTTTTTAAAAAATCAATCATCTTTATGATTGCTACCCATCATTTGACTGCAATCAAATTCAACCCAGATAAAAACTGCTGGGGTCCCAACTGCATAGCATTGAACTGAAATCAGTGGCATTTTCTAGGTTGTATTTCAGGGCATGTCATTTGATTGTGTGACACAACTGTCTTCCCCAATATATTGCTCAAAAGGAGTAGCCAGCAGATGTTGTGGACTTAAGGCAGACTTCTCAGCCATGAATTGGTGTAACTTGAAGAGCCCATAGAAACATCAAACAATTAAAATTGAATTAGGGAAGGTGAACATATTTGTGAGCCCCACCTCCATCATTGTGTCTTCTTCATTCAGCTTTCCAGCTCTTTGTGCATGGGGAGAAAAGAGGCTTTGCACCAGGAATTTGTTCCATGACAAGTTGGACCATAGGTTGCCCATAAAATTCCAACCCTTGAATAATTAGAGCCTTAATCTGTCTAGGAAGTATTTCCATATAAAACAGATTTGCTCCTGTGATTATAATCCTACTTCCCCATATGAAAGGAAACAGATTCATTCAGTTCACTTCTGCTCATCTTCCTCGCTATCCTGTACATCTGAACTGGAGAACTGTACAATGCAGCCAAATAGTTTGTGCTCTCCCACAGTAAGAGCCTTGCCATCAAAATTATCCCCCCAATTGGAGAATGTTTCACCATAAACCAGATATAGATGTTGTAGGGCAATGTGGGTGGTTCGTAATAGCAGAGTTCCAATATTTGAGGGGCTACCACAAAGAAGAAGCGGTCAACCTATTTTCCAAAGCATCAGAAGGTGAGACAAGAAATGATGGATGGAAACCAATCAAAGGAAAGATCCAACCTAGAAATAAGGAGTAATTTCCTGATGGATAGGATAGGATAGGATAGGGTAGGGTAGGGTAGGGTAGAATAGAATAGAATAGAATACAATAGAATAGAATAGAATAGAATAGAATAATACCTTTATTGTCACTTTGAATGTACGCTAATTGGCATACCTTAAAATGAAATTTCATTGCATACAGCTCTCGAAGAGTCACTACCTCCAATATACCTGACATGAACATGACAAAATAAATAAATAAATATAAAATTATCTACATACCCTCATACGTTATATGACACACAGAAACAACACAGCCTAGTTTGGATGTATACATGTACATGGCAAGAAAAACAAATCTTGCAAGTTTACCAGACGGATGGCATAGGAAACAAAACTGTTACAGAATCTGATAGTCCTGCTAGGAATACTTTGAAACCCTCTCCCAGGGAGGGAAACAGAACAGACCATAAAGTGGGTTTGTGGTGTCTCTAACAATGCTTTGGGCTCTAAGTGCATAGTGCTTATAAGCAGTATCCTCAATAACAGGAAGCAAGCTTCCTATAATCTTCTCTACTGTCCTTACCACTTTCTGTATGGACTTTCTAGCTGAGGCACTGCAGCCACCAAACCAAACAGTGATTCAAGTTTGTTAAAACGCTCTCAATTGTGCCTCTGTAAAAAGAACAATCAACCCGTGGAACATCTTGCCTTCAGAAGCTGTGGGTGCTCCATCACTGGAAGCTTTTAAGAAGAGACTGGACAGCCACCTGTCTGAAATGGTATAGAGTCTCCTGCTTGAGCAGGAGTAGAAGACCTCCAAGGTCTCTTCCAATTCTAATATTTTATGTTCTTGTTCTGTTTGAATCTCTTTCTGAATCATCACCAGGTATAATTCTGGTTGGTCACATACAGACAAGATATTCATTGCTCAAAGAAATATACATCGAAAATAAGTGAATAAATACCTTTTAAGTGATGAATTTTCAATTGTCAGTTTTTTATGATTGCTTTGTCACCCAGAGTCACAAATCTGTGAAAGGGCAACTATATAAATATTGATTTATTGATTTATTTGTATTACAACTTTATTATTTTCAGAAACAATCCAAGGTTATATGAACATGTCCAACACATCTTCCTCCTCCTATTTTCCCCACAAAAAACAACCCTGTGAGGTGGGTTGGCTGAATATGATAAATAAATTTAATACATATGATAAATAAGACATTATGTTTGGTATGCAGGTGGAAAGGATATAGGTCCTAATGTTTCACACATTTAGAGCTGGACCAGGAGAAAGCTACTTAAAATTCCCCGACCCAATGTCTTTTTTTCCCATCAGAAGTCTAAAAATTCCTAGTTATCAGTCATGCTGTCTAGGAAAGCTGCAAAGTGCATCTAGAAGTCATCAGGCTATGGAAGGCTTAGTTAACTTTTACTTATCCCAGTTCCACCCTTAATTCCCAGCACACTTCTACAGGCTTTCTACTGGTATTCCTTTTCAGATTAGTATCTGTAGCTGTAAAGCTTAGCTATTTATTTTTTTTTAAATAAGAGTCCTAAGAGTTATACCTAATGTTTTGCAATTTTTCTCCACTGACGTGGGATAAAAATATTCATGAATGGCAACAGTCAATCAATTCATTAGTTAGAATACTTGATTAAACCTTTTGATCCGTTGAAAGGTTAATTGATCAGCTGATTTAAAATAGATATTTTTAACTTAAGTGTTCATTAAAAAGAAGAAGTGAAATGGCGTACATTTTCATTTTACCTACCAAGTTTCATATCTAAAACAGCACCAAGTGCAATCCATGCATACTTTCAAAACACACTATTTTCCTTAATAATATGAATGTAATGAATACATTAAAAGATATTTAATTGTTGTTCCTTCCCTGTTCTTTGGATCTAGTATCGAGAAATATATTGTTTTCTCTATTGGCAGTTTCCCATTTAGTTTTCATAATAATTCAGTGAAAATATAAAACTTCTGATGTACCTGAGGGATATTAGATTTTTTGGGAACACAGCAATGCCAAAAACTGTAGTACTGATTGGTCAGGTGACTCCACAGATGAAACAGTTTTGTGCATCTTGTATGCTTCCCTATGCAATCAAAGGGGAGAGCAGGAAGGAATTATATAATAGGATCTTGCAGAGGGTTGTAAGGCTACACTTTTTCATGAGAGCCATTTTCTCTATTACAGATTATTTATTTAAAACATATATTTTACAACATTGTAGAACATGACCACAAAGTTGGTTAAAATATTTGATAAAAATATAACACTAAAAATTAGGAGGAAGAAGGAGAGGTGTCACCAAACAAACTGAACAGTTTTAGGACAGGGAAAAAAAGGAGTACATTATATAGCATATAATTAACTTTTAGAATTTAACAGCCTCAAGATATTATGCCCACTTGTTCAAAAGATTCATGAAGGGTGCAATCAGTTTGTATTGCTAGTTAACTGAAGCCTGTATTACAGAGGCAGTACTCGAACACAGGAAGCGATGACAGGAAAATAAACAACAATAAAAGGCAATAGCCTTCTTGTCCTGATTTCAAGATTCATGGAGAGAAAGTTATTTTTCTCTTCTATCTCAGATGGAAATAAAATGCTGAATTGATTGAGCCCTTAGTATAATGTACTAAGGCTCTCTTGAACCAGCTAGCAATTATATCTCTCTGTAAGATCCCATACTGTTTGGGGAGGGGGTGTTTGTGCATATACTAGGTGTGTGTGTGTGTGTGTGTGTGTATTTTTTACAGGATTTCTTCCTGTAATCCCTTCTTTCATGGTGGGTCAGGATGACTGAATGGAGCTGAGAGTTTACTGGCCAGATGTCCTTCCTGATGCCTAAGCAGAGTTTTTCTCTTTGTGGCCTAATAAACATCTGTCACTGCCTAGGATTGAACTCTCAACCCTAACCCTAACCCTAACTCTCAACCACCCAAGTGTGAGGCAAGTGTCTTTACATTTAGGCAATGTGCCCACTTCACAGGATTCCTGTTGTGGGGAAAATAGGAGGAAAGAGTATTATGTATATTCATAAAAATAATAAAGGAGGGATAAAAATATTTATATATGTATCTACAGAAAGATGCCAATGTGAGTGTGTGTATATGTATGTATGTGTTTGTGTGTGTGTGTATGTGTGTGCCTTTGATTCTATAACTTATTGGAGAATATATTCTTATCATATACATAAGATTTTTCAACTACTAAATACCATGTTTCCCTGAAAATAAGACCAGGTCTTATATTAACTTTTGCCCCTCTCCATGCCTCTGCCTTCACCTGCTGTTGGTGCTTCTGCCATGAGGCAAGGCAGGTGGCATGAGTGGCCCCATGTCCTGGCCCCTGCATAGTCAGCCACCATCCAAATTCATCCTCCAACTTCTCTGCACACATGTGATGAGCGTCCCCCACCACCCCTCCCACAATGGCCCTGGCAAATGGGAAGGTCAGAGAGCCCCCGTCCTAAGAGGCAGCTGGGACTCCCCACTCCATCCCCCCTGGGCCCCCAAGGTGCCCCTCGACACAAGTGATGTCAAGCTGCTCCCCTGCCCCCTCCCGAGGACAACCACAATGCTGGCGATCTTAACAGGCTTATTTTGGGGGTAGGGCTTATATTATGAGCATCCTGAAAAATCATGCTAGGGTTAATTTTCTGCTTGGGTTTTATTTTCGGGACAACACAGCACATACAAGGGTAAGGAAAGAGAGAAGGTGAAATAGATAACATGTTTCTCTTTCCCCCCCCCAAAAAAAAAATTGGCTAGGCCCTTTTTTTGAGGGGTGCCCTAATTTTTCCCCCACCCATGCCAAGCC
>JANHFL010004360.1:267863-282262 GCA_032468155.1 Oxyrhabdium leporinum
AGAGAGAGAGAGAGAGAGAGAGAGAGAGAGAGAGAGAGAGAGAGAGAGGAAGGCAGGCAGGCAGGCAGGCAGGCAGGCAGGCAGGCAGGCAGGCAGGCAGATAATAGCTATTTTATATGTTATACATACAGAAATATGTATGCACAAGAAGGTCTCTCTCTTCCCAAAAGAAAGTGATTGTCCATTGTTTGTTTGCTTGTTGTTGTTTTTTGGGGGGGGACAGGAAGATGGGAGGGTGCAGGAAAAAACCTTGTCCAAAGCGAGGATGTGATAACCAGAAGTCAAGACTGAATAATGTACCAATTGTGGCAAAAATGTCTCTGTCCAAACAAGATTTTCTTAAACTGGCTTAAATTCAAGTGAGAATGACCACAAGACAGGAACAGCTTAATTGTATGCCCTAAGAATATGGTTAAATTAAATTAAATATTCTTTAATTCTTTAAATTAAAGAATATGGTTAAATTAAAGCCTGAAATATCATGCCCCAAATATAAACTGTGAATTTGGTTCTGTATGTATCTAAGTTAATTTCAGAGAAAGTTGTGTGGAATTTGGGGCAGCATTTCGCACCACAGGCAGTTTCACAGAATGCTTTATATGGATAATTCTTATGATTCAGTAGGTTACCATTGAAATCACATGTCGACAGTCATCTTGCTTTTTACTATATTTGCATTCTGAACTTCTGTGGATAAGGATGCTATAAAAGTTGGAAAAATAGTCAATTTATACATGTAATATTTTATATTATGCCCCTGTTAATTAGTATTATTAATGGTTTTCTTTATGTATTAAAATGTATGTTAGGCAACACATGAGAATTTAATGATATTTATGTTCCTGCAGCTTGGTCTATGGAGACCACAGAAGAAAAGATCTCAACATAAATAACATTTTTTTATTTTAACAGCAATAAAAAGCCGTACTTGTTTGAGGGGTTGGGAGAGCGGATGGAGTCCAAGCTCTGTGCTTTATTTAAGATTATTTAATTCTACTTGCTCATTGTACAATAATACCATAAACCCTTTAGCTGAGCTACCCACTGGGCCATGAGAATGGAACTATTCCCATGCTTGCATTTCTTTTCTCCTGCCATTCTTTTTTACTTATTTAAATCATGTCCAAAAGATGATTGTCAGAAAGTAATTAGTGTCTTATCTTCCAAAACTGTAGAATACATTAGGAGAAGTCAAAGTAGGCATATGAGCTGAGGAGGATAGCGGTCCTAGTTTGTTTAGGCTGAACGTTACAAAACGATATTGGTCAAATGTCTGAGTTTTCAAGGACAATGTTAGGTGAACAAAGCAAACAGATTAATTGCTTTGTGTCTGCTGCTTAGAGTGGTTAGTGCAGATCTGGACGACAAGGTGCTGCTGAAGCTTCAGTCAGCATAACCATAGTTAGAAGCTGGGAACTATTACTTAGCCATCATGTAGAGAAGCACATTTTACTTATTTCAAGAATTTGACTTGATTTTAGGCTGGGATTTGCTACTCACCTATCCTGGCAACGTCTAAACACACTAGGGTGACTTACGCAAAATTACTGGCTTTTTTAAATTATCATTTTGGTCTCTCTGGTTTACTGAAATGGGTAAATCTGCATCTGTTCAATTAAGATGTCGTCGGAAATGTCACTTATTCTGGGTGCATATCCTTTTTTTTCTTCTTCAAAGCCTTACAGCCAAATTGAGTGAGGGGAAAAACTCATTTCTTCCTTAGGTTGCTGTTTTCTTTTGTCAGCATAAAGTTGAATACTCTCATCCTCTGAAACAATATCAGCTTTGTTGAAAATTAATGTCAGCCATAACCTCAGCAGATGGCAGCATCTGGCTAAGCTTACTTGGGCTCTGAAGCTAATACTAAATATTTTGATGCAAGACTACTGGGACCACCAGAGTTGTATAGGCTAGACTAAGAAGTTGAAAAATCATCTCAGAAAAAGGCAGGGTCGAGTATTTTTGAACTATGACCAAAGAAACTGCAAGGACACATCTGTGAAGACTCCAGAAGTTGAACTTAATGTCAACCCCGCACCCCTTCAACTCCCTTTTAATAGTTATAAGCAATGTTAACATTTTTATTTAGAAGAAGGTTCTATTTACTTCAAGAGTTTTACTTATGTAGAAGCATGTACGTAGTCTTAAATACCAAAAAGATTCTCTCAGAACTGTGACAGAGCGTTCTTGTCACCAATAGGCAGAAGCTGAGCATTACATCCATCCATCCTCTCTGGTTGGTTATGTAGCAAGCCCAGGTCACAGAATGCATATTAAAGCAATATACTCAAGCAGTATTTTCAAACTTGGCAGCTTTATGATGTGTGGACTTCAACTCCCAGAATTCCCCATCTTAAAATTGTCAAGTTTGAAAAATACCGCTCTAGAGGCATTAGCTGCACATAAAACTCCTGATTTATCATTACTGGCATATTTTTTTCAATACATGCAAGTCTACATCAGAATGTCTATAAACAACTAAAAGTTATTACTTAGATGGGCATTAAGTTATCTTTAAGAGCTTTGGAATAAAGAGCTTGAATATCCCATTCTTAGGGAGTTAATAAGAAAGCTTCTTAAAAAGATTAAGTCTATCTCCTGCTCATAATCTTATGAGAAGACTATTCAGTGAAAGTTCGATTTCCATGTTTAGGGACTCCTTGGTATCTTGAAATATGGATGAGCAACCCCTCCTATGATATAATACTGTTCAGTAATATTCCAGTTTGCTTTGATATTCAAAACATTGTTAACTTTATCTTACAGAGATGACCGTTGTTTAAAGATGTGAATATGCTTTGGAACCTAAGTTTTAATTTTAGGTATGTGTTATGAAGTGTTTTGCATGATGGGGGTGGTAACAATTGTATTCATTTTAAAGAGTTATTCTGGATTATTGCCCTCTGCTCATTTTGAATTTTTGTACATTTTTCTATCAGCTCAATGGGAAGGCTAATAAATAATACTTTAAGCTGACCAGTTTCAATGATTTTAAAAAAAAAACATTTATTTTTTTAACTCATAATTTTAAAAAACAAACAAACCAGCAGCTAAAATTCTCTTGGCAGTTTACAATAAACACACTAAAAATTCAATTTAAATAAAAATGCATATGATAAATTCAGATCAAACACTGAATTAAATCCTGTGTAAACTAGGCGGCATTCAAAAACTAAGAACTAAAAGGGAATTAAAAGACAATTAAAAGCCTAGGAAAGGAGAAAGGTCTTCATCTCATGCTAAAATGATCCTAGCATGGTACCAGCTTAGTTTTTGGGGAAGGAAAATTCCATGAATGGGTGAAGAACCTCATTAGATTATCTTAAATCCAGGTAGATAAATACAAAAGAAGGTACTTTTTTAAAGTAACCTAGTACTAAGCCATTTAGGGCTTTAAAGGTCACAAACAGCATTTTGCCCTGGATCCAGACATGGATCAGCAACCAGCGTAGAGGGCAAAGAACTGGTGTGATATATCCTAGTGGGTGTCTAGCCATTCTATTTTAATTGAAGTTTCCAATTAGGCATCCCCTGGAAAACGCATTGCAATAATCCAAATGGAAAGTTACCAGACCATGAATAGCTGTTGCAAGAATGTTTTTGTCTAGGGAAGTTGCAGTTGATACATCAGCTGAATCTGATAAAAGTCACCTGTTGTCACCAAGGCCACCTGAGATCCTAGTAACAGATTTTGGAGCACTCCCAAACGTAGGATGTGTACAGACCCCTCCAGAACAAGCAAGGTACAACTCAGCTGGACAAGATGCAGTACCTACAACTAATGTCTCCATCTTATTTGGATCGAGTCTCTGTTTTTTGGGCCCTTGAACTGCCAGGGCACCAACTTGCCTCACCTCTGTTAGATGAAAGGGATAGGTAAAATGGGATGCAATCAGGATATTGTCAGCCTCCATTCCTGAATAACCTCTTCCAGCAAAAATCAAGCTAAATGATGCTTTCGATGTACAACATTAATCGAGTTTTGTATATATATGTTTCATGTATTCTTTTGTTTTGCATATAAAAGTAAAAAATGTAAAAAATACCCAGTTAGGGATACCAAATCTAGATACAGAAATCTAGATGACCACAGGTTGGGCAACAAATATATCCTGACAATTAATTCTCTATTCCTACGTAATGGTTATCCAGTATTTTGTAATCCAGGTCTGACCCCTGGCCTCATTTTTCCTCACTTCGGGTACTGTGGATATCCAAAACTTTATTGGTGAATGATGACTTTAACCCATGGGTGGAAGGGTTATGTTTTTGTTTTTGTTGTGATAGTCGCTTTTGTTTTGGTTCTGGTTTTGCATGAAACAATTGTAGATTACTTGCCATGCTTATTTATCTCCAACTTTCTTCCATAATGGAACTTAATATAGTTGTCAGGCACGAACAACCACGCCCACATGTGCAGAGTTAAAGCTAAGTATTTTATTATGTTCCACCTATAATACAGGAATCTCCCCAGTCTGGCAGCTTTCCCTTAGGAACAAATAAATAAGGCTCCAAGGAATTTGGGGATGGGCAGTTCTGGCTCTTTTACAGTTGCACAGTGACTCTATACTTGATCCCTCCTCCCTGCCAGGCTGGATGCTTCCCAACAAAGGTCTACATAATAAGATGTTCTCCTATACGAAACTAACCAGGTTCATACTTATTTAACTTCACTGTGATGTCTCAGTCTTAGGATCACTTGACAGTGATGCAAGAAATCCATGGTGAGTTATGAGACCCTCATGAGCATGTGCTCTGGATTAAGTTGAACATGTTCTATCAACCCATGTACCACAATTTGTAAACACTACTCATGGCTTAACTTGATGTCAGTCAGTCTAGCCCACTGACACTCATTCAACAAAAGCATGACAAGGCAAAGCATGACCTGATGCAACCTATAAATCTAACCCATGGGAGCTTGACTTATTTTACACCAGGGGTGTTAAACTGGTGGCCCACAGGCTGGATGCATCACACACAGGCCACACCCACCTCAGCTCTGCAAATGGGAAAAACATTGCAAAACATCACGTGATGGCAAGGTGACGAGGTGAGTTTGACATCTGTGTTCTACACACTTCCAGTTTCTGACCTAAGTCTTCACTCCCATTTTTGGTTAATGAAAGCAAAATCAACCGAATAGATGAGGTCTGTTGATTGTACACAATAGGCTGATTAGAAGTTAATTGTCCAGGTTAGTCTTACCACTTTTTGTGTGTATTGGAGTTACTACCAAGTTCTTCGGTTCTGTAGGAATTTGCAGGGAATTATAAATATGGGTAAATAGGGAGGCCAAAATATTGACCCACCATTTGGGATTTAGCTTCAACATCTTGCTTAGTTAAAGTTCTAGTATAATAGTCAGTTTTGCAATCACTTGAAAATCATTCATATTGCTTACAGCTTTGTACAAAGCATCACTGAGGCCTTGGCATGGACCTACTATTTGAGAAATCAGAATTTTGAAAGTTTTGTGTAGGAACTTGGAGCAAATACCAGTGGGCTTTAAGCATTTCTGCACTGAACTGTTAAAATCCTGGAGAGTATCTAGGACAGTTGGTATCTCCTTCATATTGTTCCCTTTTAACTGTAAAGCTATATATATGATTCTTACATATATATATATATAAGAATTGAGACTATGCACTTAAGTACTATTTCTTAATATCACGTCTTCTGAGTTATCCAGGATCAGTATGTCAGCCTCCAGGAAGAGATTAAAAGAACGTATACAATCTCCTTATGGTTATATGCTGACAATTCTACTGTCCTCTTTGCACCCAAAGTGTTTTGCAATTAGGTCTTGGTGAATCAGACTGATGAAAATCAACCCTGCAAATGCCAAAGCATTTGCACGATCTCATCTCAGTCACTTCATACCTGGAAAATAAATATCATCCAAACTAAGGAAGTTGCTAGGCACTTAGTTTCAGTTTCTAGAAATTTCAACTTTCACACGTAAGTTGCACTGATAGACATTTTTTTCCCTGTGGAAGCACCAACTTATGTCTGATCAGGATGACTAAGAATTTACTCTACAACCCATAGGTACACTGTGTTTAGAAACAGCCTGGGTTGAAGTCAAGGAGAGTGTAAAGGGATAACTTGATACCTCACACCTCTGTTGCAATTAGCTTATATAACATATATTCCATTCTTGCCACTTTCAAACCCTTCTAGCACATTTTTGTGCTTGCACATAGAACAGTCTTCTACTAACAAACCTACATATGCCCTGCCCTCCATGGTGCTGTTAGGGAGATTAAATCATATTCCACACCAACATTGCTGTGCATGTGCTCAAATATAAAATTGCCCATGTGCTTTGAAATTAACCCATCTATCTTTGATCCTGAAGAATGGAATTAATCTGTCTCATAACAAACCATTTGATTAGAGGCAACTGTGAACTTTCTGCAAAATAATCTGTATTCCAAAATCTCTAGAAACTCTCTACTCTCTAGCTCAGGGGTGTCAAACTCAAGGCCTGAGGCCCGGATCCGGCCCATGGGGTGCTTAGATCTGACCCTCAGGGCCACCCTGGAAACAGGAAAGAATTGGCCTGCAGTGCCTCTGCCAGCGAAAATGAAGCTCGGGAAGGCCACGGGCAGCCCTCCTGAGCTCCATTTTCACTGGCAGAGCGTTGCAGGAAGTTGACGCAGCCGAAAATGGAGCTCGGAAGCCCATTTTCGCTGGCAGAATGCTCGGGCCACCACAGGTGCCCTTGACATGAGTGATGTCAAGCTGGCCACACCTACCCTAGCCCCTTGAGGTCAAACACAACCCTGATACGGCCCTCAATGGAGTCAAGTTTGACACCCCTGCTCTAGCTAATCTCTCTGCTTTAACTGCTTTCGAAAGTCACTGAATAAAATATAATTGTGCTTGGTTTCTATTATAAGTGGGGTTTTCTGCTGCATAGTTTATATTTTAAGTACATGTTTAATCTATGGCGATGCATGAATTAAAAAGGTGCATGAATTAAAAATACATATGTTTATAATTATTATGGTACAAATATGTAAAAAATGACTTAAATCATGACTCTGCAGCCTTGCATGGGGAGTGCAGATGAGCACACAGCCATTAGGCTAGCTGGTGCCTAAAGAGCCCTCCTTTCACTTTTTAACTAATTTTAGTAGCCACTAGAAGATAATATTTGTAGCTCTGAGGAGGTCCTTGGTGCTCTCTGAGCTGGGTGGTTTTCTTGTAAACATTTCATTACCAAACTGGACATCAGTGCTAGTAGGAAGTGGGATATGCTCAGAAGGGAATAGGATTTGCTATTAGTACTGATGATATTATCTAGAAACCAGAACTAGGTGATATATATTCAATCAATATCAATTTTAGCCTCATCATCCTTCTGAAACTATAGGGCAACTCCAAACCACAGGCAGCCAATGTAGACGGAGGTCAAAAAAATCAAGATGGTGGCTGCCACATGATTAAAACCCATCCCTTTTATCTTGTCACAACACATTTTAAAAAGGAAGCTTTCATTTGGGTAGTTGTCCTAACATATTAGAAGAATAGAATAGAATAGAATAGAATAGAATAGAATAGAATAGAATAGAATAGAATTAGAATAATAACTTTATTGTCACTTTGAATATACACTAATTGACATATATAAAAATGAAATTATGCATATACTCACATCCTGATTCTGGTTTGGATCCGGAGCTTGGACCTTTGAGACATATATTATATGACACAGAGAAACGACACAGTCTAATTCAGATGTACACATGTACATGGCTAGAAAAATGAATCTTGTGAGTTTACCAGATGGATGACAGAGCTGCTAGAAATACTTTGAAACCTCCTCCCAGAGGGGAGCAACAGAAACAACAAGTGGGTGTGTGGGGTCTCCGACAATGCTTTGAGCATTAACTTTTTCTCACAAATGCCCTGCTCCAGATTGTATTTGAAATGAAGATCTTGGTTCAGACACAATACATTATCCTTCCAGTTTCTCCTACAAAAATCTATAGGATGTAAAAGGATGTGGAATGTCATTTTTGGCTGATTTTTCATTCAATATGGAGTAATGGAAGCTTTGGTGATGGGCAAAAACATTCCAGAAAAACATTTTTTACCAGAATAGTACACAAAGGGATAGAGGGAAAAATTTCATCAGACCACTATAATCAGCCACTAAGCGTGCCATTTTAGACCCTTGAATTTGTACCTGTCCCTACTCAGAAGGAAAAAAGTAGGTTGAAGTGTTGATTTGATTGTGAGCAGAAAGCTGAAATCGTTATTCTCAGCATGAAATATTTGTAAAAGAGAAGCAAAGAAGTGGTTAGCCATAATTGGATATCAACATTAACCCTAGCCAAAAAATATTAACCCTAGCCAAAAAAGGCAACTAAAAGGCAAGAAATAGGAAAAAAGCAAAGATCAGACAATAGGGTAAAAGCGTAAAATGACAGAGGAATCATAAATAAGAGAGAATTCATTTCTAGTTAATAGCCATTTCAAAATGACCCATTATCCTCTGGAGTATCTGTGGCACAGTAAATCCACACAGTCTGAATAGCCTCTTTGTACAAGGGATTATATTCTATTATTTAATTTAAATTTACACATCATTAAATCCCCCTGAATGAAGCCATAATTTTCATAATAACAGAAGTTATGAAGAGAAAAGACTGATTAACCTCTATAGCTCCTGTCATAGCCTTTAAATAAATCCATGAAAGCAGTTCAACCAATAGTGCTTTTCATTTTCTCCAAGGTATTTCTATGAAAAGGCAGAGGGCATAATTCCTGGCGTATATTCCAATTCCTATCCTATGCAGTTGGGTTGGTTTTTTTTGTTTTTGTTTTTAAGTCAAATTGTTGCTCTCTTCCATCTCTATTATTCTGGCCAATTTTAACAGCCTTTAACATTCTTGCCTCCTTTTAAACATTTTAATTTTTATATAGTTTTTGATATTTTAACGTTTTGCAAAGTTATGGCAATAGTTCCTAACTTCTTGTTTTTAGTTTCTGCTGTTTTATAATGAACCACCTTACATAGCCAATCTTTCTTTGGCACAATCAGAAAGATTTCCTGTAGATAATTGATATACCGGTACATCTTTTTAAAAATAACTATATGATTGCCCGTACATTTATTTTCCTACTGTTAGATTTATTATAAGAGGATTTTTTAAAAATTAAAAAGGAAAACCTGTTCCCTCCAATCCTAGCGTCATACCAGAACGTATTTTTTCTCTTTAAATAGCTTCTTTTATACTTTTTTTTTACCTTTATACCTATTCTTAAATATCTTTTGAGCAGGAAGCATTCTATTCTTGAACGTAACCAATTTTCTATCACTGGACCTTTGTCTCTTGATCAAAAGTTCTTAGTAATATATTTTAACAGGTTCCATGGCCTGAAAAAGATTGAAAGTCTCTGATGTAGCGCTTAGCAAGTATTTCATGGACCATGGGTGCATTTACAAATCACTCTCAACTATTCCTAATTGAATAAACCATCATGCCTGGTGTTCAGTAAGTTATAAGCCTTGTAAGCTGCCCAGAGTCACAGAAGTGAGATGAGCAGCCATATAAATGTAATGATAAATAAATAAACCACAATTCACTTTCCACATTGTCTGTATCACACACAAGATCCAACCAAACCAACTTCATTGTGGCTAACCAAAAGAAAAGGGGAAAAAAACCACCAACACTATCTCAGTAAGGTTTATCCCAGATCTCAACAGGAACATCTATCTCATGTTGTAAATGTAATTTGAGAGTGAAAGCTGACATTTGCTATTGACCACTGACTGAGAGTGTAGCAGAAGCAGTTCTGCACTCCAGCTTTGTAACTCCACCATTTACCCTCTTAATCATAATTACTCCATGCTTGCTACTTCCTAATGCTGGTCCCTGGTTAACCCTGGCTTGTGGAATAAATAATTCCATCCATAACAATTTCTTGAAGCAGCTGAATATTCAGAATGGTTTGCAGTATCATTTTTTTAATGTATGCCTGCAGATATACAATGTCCATATCCACATAATACATGCATTTATTGGTGGGATGGAAGTAGCTAAGGAGAGGTGAAAACTGATTATGTCTCTGAAAGGTGTCTGAAACTGAAACATAGCATCAGAGAGTTGTAGAAGGGGCCACAAGTACAGGTAGTCCTCAACTTATGACCACAATTGAGCCCAACATTTCTGTTGTTAAGTGAGACATTGGTTAAGTGACTTTTGCCTCATTTTGTGACATTTCCTGACAGTTATTAAGTGAATCACTGCAGTTTTTCAATTAGTAATATGGTTGTTAAATGAATCTGGCTTTCCCATTGACTTTGCACATCAGAAGGTCATAAAAGGTGATCACATGACCCCAAGACACACTGCAAGTGTCATAAATATGAAGCAGTTGCCAAGCGTCCGAATTCTGACCATGTGACCCTAGGGATGCTGCAGCAATCACAAGGGTGAAAAAATGGTCATACATCATTTTCTTTAGTGTCGTTGTAACTTTAAACGGTCACTAAATGAACTGTTGTAAGGTGAGGGTTCCCTGTAAGGCCTAACCTACAATATCCCTGTGCAATAAATTGGCTGTAAAACCATTTAAGGCTTTCATGAGAGGTAACCATTCAGCCTCTTGTAAATGAATCCATAACTTCCAGAGGTAGATTGTTCCCTTGTCATCAGTAAGTTTTTCATTATGGTAAATGAATTCCAGGGAGCTCCAACCTATACTCCTTACTCCCAATCCTTGAGTTTAATGCCTTGGAAAATAGTTGTGCAGTTTCCTTTTCTCTTTACATATTTGAACATCTCTATTATGTTCTCATGTTTCAATCTTCTTTTCTCCAGGAGGGCATCATATCTAATTTTCTCCTACACACAAAAAAAAAGCGCCATATAAACATATATATGTTTAATTGTTCCCTGAACTCTGAATCCTCATGGTTATTAAAAATTTATGCAAGATAATTCAATATATATAGCACTACAAAATATGTTTTATTTTCACATTCGGTCATTAATAATTTACTATCAGATCTTCAGCTGGTGTGAATTATTGATGTCAATAGAGCTATAGTGATTCACACCAGCAAATTAATTAGATGTTAATGCCATAGGAGTGTATGGGCATGCACACATGGGCAAAGACACTCCCACACACATACACACACAAACGCATTTGGGTTTCAATCGTAGAAGCTGTATTAATCTATATTGATGGAGATCAGTCCCTAAAGTTGCTTCCCGTTTTTAAAACATCATTATAAATAATGTTTAGCATCTGAATAAACAACTAGAGGTGTCATGTTTGGGATGAAGAGATCACATATCAAAAAAGCCATTTCTTAGTACCAAGCCCTCTTTATCTGATCCAGGGAATGTGGTTTAATTTCAGAGCAAGTTCAATGTATTTTCCCGCTATTTTTTCACCACTATAAATAGCTGGTCCCAACACCACCATCCCCAGTAGAGGTCCCAACCTATCTAGTGGCAAAGCAGTCCTGGGAGCAGAATTGTGATGCAGCTACTCTGATCAAGCAGTCTTTTTCATTCCCCTAGCTATAGATCACTCCGCAAAAATTTGAGAATCCTTTAATTATTATTACATATTATAGTGGCCATCCCCAGATTCTATAAATGTGAACATAAATATCTATTTCACCCTCTCTCTCTCTCTCTCTCTTTCCTTAACTTTTATAAAAGCTAGTTGAAAAATCCAATGTGTATGATAAGAGACATATATTCTGCAAGGGTTGATGATTCATAGAATCAAATGCATATAATGTATGTATGTATGAATATCTATCTATCTATCTATCTATCTATCTATCTATCTATCTATCTAACATATACATATACATACGCACACACATTCACACAGGAATCTATGTGTATACACATGTATATTTTATTTATTTTTATCTCACCTTTTTATTTTTATGAATAATTCAAGGCAGTGAAGACACTTAATATTCCTTCCTCCTCCTATTTTCTCCACAACAACCTTGTGAGGTGTGTTGGGTTGAGAGAGAGAGAGAGAGACAGGACCAAAGTCACCCAGTTTACTTTCATGCCTAAGGCAGGATTAGAACTCAATGCCTCCTGGTTTCTAGCCTGATGCCTTAACCACTAGACCAAACTAGTACTATGAGTTCCACGAGCTCAACAACAACCCAAAGCAATTTCAGGCCATTCGGAAGGAGAAAAGTCTCCTCCGTCCATTTACTCTATCGATTGCTGGTGCTAAGAGGAACTGGGCAACTGCACTGATCAAACCAGCTGATTCTTGATTCATTTCCCAGAGTTTTTCAAAGTTGCATTAGTACCACTGGAGGTCTGTCGAACAGGAGAATAAGGAAAGGCCTCACTCACTCGCTGCAGCTCACTTCAGGGCTAGGCAGCTGCAAGAAAAAAAAACGAGCCGTCATTTTATACCGCACTGCACCCTCGGCCTATCAGTCTTCCAACATCACTGACATTGGGAAGAGAATAAAAAATGGATCACTCACTTGCTCAGTGAAGCCAGCCAAGCACACATCCCAGCACAGGGCAGAAAAGAGAAGAAAATATCTTAGAGAGCCACCCGCTGTCTGCATGGATGAGTTTCTTTCATAGCTGTTTGTTTTCTTTTTGCCTAGCACTGAGAAACGCATTAATAACTTCACTAAAAGAGTCCAACAGAATGATTTCAGTTGCACAGCCCCACTCCTGCAGAGTTGGCACATTTCAAGAACTGACCTGCCTGGAGATTTTGTCCATCTTTTTAAAGTCTCCAGGGAGAGGAATAAAGTTAAGAATGCAGGTAATCCTCGACTTACAACAATTTATTTAGTGACCGTTTGACGTTACAATGGCACTAAAAAAAGTGACTTCTTGTGACCGTTTTTCACACTTACAATCGTTACAGCATCCCCATGGTCATGCAATCAAAATTCAGATGCTTGGCAACTGACTCTTATTTATGATGATTGCAATGTCCCAGAATCATGTGATCGCCTTTTGTAACCTTCTGACAAGCAAAGTCAATGGGGAAGCCAGATCCACTTAACAACCGTGTTACTAACTTAATCACTGCAGTTGTTCACTTAGCAATTGTAGCAAGAAAGGTTGTAAAATAGGGAAGAAGGAAGGAAGGAAAGGAAAGGAAAGGAAAGAGGGAGGAAGGAAGGAAGGAAGGAAGGCTCTTAAAAAATCTGCTACTGTATTATGTAACCTAAGACATGAGAACTTGTGCTTCAAAGCTCTGCTTAACAGGAAAAAAAAGGAGGTATCTAAATAATGCCTAAAACCTGCCTCAGATATGACAGTGTGGTTCAGGTTTTATGCGGGCATGTCTTCTCCTCACATCCAGACCCATGGAGGGAAATGAGAGAAGTGGGGGTTTATTGGCAGTTCTCTACAATGATAGTAGGAATAGTCATCACCCAAAGGTGCTTTCTTTCAAAAGGAACCTGGAGTTTGCTTGAAGACATTTAGTTTCTCATCCAAGAAGCTTCATCAGTTCTCACCGAATGATGGAGAATGGAAGGATTTATATTCCTTGCAGTCATCTGGACATTAGCATTCTTTCTGAGAGTCATTTGGAGGTTTATCTGTGATCTCAGGGTCACCTGAATTCTGTAGTCTGCATTTTTTCCCCCTGGAAATCCATTCATACTCCTGCACCATTCAAAGGGCGTTCATCCCAAAGCGCATAGCAAAATGCCTATGGAGATTCTCAGTTATCCAAGTCATGATTGTCTCAGTTATCCAGTTCATAGACATTTAGCTATGCACTTTGGGATGAACCCGCTTCGAATGGTGCAAGAGTATGAACGGTTTTCCAGAAGAGAAATTCAGATTACAGACGTTTTCCTGAAAAGGTCCCTTAGAAATGGACTCACATTTTTAGTCTTACCAATGGAACCTCCTAGAAACATACAGGATGCTGTTTACTATAACTTCTGGACACATAGAAGGGCGCACGGTTGTTCTTAGACACCAGACTTTGCAGAGTTGTCTGTGAGGATCTATGTTAAAAGGTTCTGTGGAACCTTTGTGATTGAGCCCATGAAAGCCAACTTTACATACATATTGTCACTTTGCAAGTTTCCAGGAAACTTTTAATTCAGAAGAAAAGGCTGCACAAGGGTGATGCAGATAAGAAAAGTTTCTAAAACCCTGCAAATAACAGGAGTGTGGTAATCATAGGATCAGCCCAATGATGGAGCACTTGCCCATCATAATGAAGATGATAGAATCAAGTGGCTCAGTGGCGAGTGTTTTCAGAGTTTAAATAATGAGAAATCCCCTAAGGGAGATGGCTGGAATCTGTGTGTTTTTCAGCACTGCATATAAATCAGCCACCAATGTAATCAGTTGTGTGTCTGTACCTGACAGAAAGAAGAAAGAAAAAAGAAGAGAACA
>JANHFL010004360.1:298187-320117 GCA_032468155.1 Oxyrhabdium leporinum
GGATGGATGGATGGATGGATGGATGGATGGATGGATGGATGGATGCATGGATGCATGGATGCATGGATGCATGGATGGATGGATGGATGGATGGATGCATGGATGCATGGATGCATGGATGCATGGATGCATGGATGGATGCATGGATGCATGGATACATCTGTGCAACTGATTTTTTTTTTAATTGTACAGGTTTGTAAAGGCTAAAGACCCATTTTTAATGCAGCAAGGTAATACTGACATCCTAGAATTGAAGCACTTCAGGCATTTTCATCCAGAGTGAGCTATTAATAGATTCAGTCAGGCGTGGAGTATGGAAAGCTGTGGTATGGGATGATCATAGTTGCAGTCCAATACGACTGAACCCATAGGCTGCAGAAGGGTGTTGCCAAAGAACATAAAACCATCGTGTCAGCACTTTAGTAGCTGCAAATAGAAAAGAAACTGGCAACTAGACTTCCCTTGTTCGATGCAGAGAATACTTATTCCACCCAATGCAAGTTACAAAATAGTGGCAGTTATTGATGTAAGAATCCACAAGGCTCCCTTTGCATTTTAAACCCCTTATATTTATATCGTGAAGATACTGCGGTATACTGTAGATACTTTAAGGGCCCTGCAAAGAAACAATCCCATCTGTTTTCAGGGACTTTCTTGGGTGGGTTGGTCAATGCTTACTTATTTATTCCATTCATGTCCAGCTTTTCTCCCTCTTGGATTTTCATTTTGTTTCATTTTTCTGGAAGAGAACCTGTAAAAGGTGAAGTGACTTCTGCTTACGTCTCCTCTGCTGCTGCCCTGAGCTCTGGAGCAAATTTGGAAAGGGCAGCGTAAGGATGTATTATTCAACTGTCAGAAGACATTTCATTGGCATGAAGAACTAATTAGAGGATAAATAGAGTAAATAGGTTAGACTACATGAAAAGTTACATGAGGTATACTTCAGTGCTGCACCAGGATCTACAGAGAAGCTCGTTCAGTGCACAAGCTAATTGTTTCAGCCATAGTTGTGCTCCAAAATATAGTTGCTGGCTCATGATAAGCAGTGCAGCCTAATAATATCCCTTCAATTTATAATGTAAGCATGAAACATATGTCTTGTAATTATGGGAGAAGTAGAAGAAATGAGAAACTCTGCAAGTAAGAATAGCATTGCAAGATTACAAAATGTGCAAAGTCAAGAAATGTACTGAGTGACATTGTGCTCTTAGGCAGGAAAAAGATAAGAGATCCGGCCTTAAAACAACTTTGTGAGAGAAAGGAACACACCTTGTTGATGTATACCATTCGGGTGGGATAAATTGGAAGAACTGATTAGAACTAAACAACAACAAAATACTATTCTGTTAAAATGATCAGGGATAAGACAAGAAATATTTTCATAAAAGACTGGAACAGATCTAAGGTCTTTTTGTTGAAATTGGATGAAAATTTCTGATTTTAAACAATCTGACTATGGAAAGAATGGAATTATATATGTAAATCTTAAAGGGGGAGGATAATAAGTTTGTAACTGCTGTAAAGAAGATTGGAACTCATTTTTTAAAAATACTTTTATCTATCTATTGTTTTCTGCCTTTTTTGTTTCTTACTCTTTGTTTTTATGTTTTCATGTTTAACTTTTATCTATGTAGATTTTTAAATAAAAATTATATTTTAAAAAGAGACTTTTTGTTCCTCCTGAAATCTCAGAACTAGCCAAGGATTCTTAGGCAAAATCAATGTTTTCTTTGTCTTCAGGCACTGATTCCTGAAAAATATCAAGCCTATGAAATGGTCTATTGCCAGGGATAGAAATATACTTTTAGTCCTCAATTTACAATGGCAATTGAAACCAGAATTTCTGTGACTAAGTGGTGTGGTCATAAGGCGAGGATGCATAAGAGACATCACTCAAAAAGATAATTCCAAAGACTGGTTGTAACCACCATTCAGTGCCATCATAACTTCAAACAATAGCTGAATGAAGGTTGTAAGTTGAGAACTACCTGTAACTACAGTGATGTAGAATTGGTCCTTTTTGTCTCAGTATCATCTGCAGTGATTGGCAGCAGCTTCTTAAGATTTTAAATATAACTTTTTTTTACTAACCTAGTGATGCAGATTCCATGTTCTAATCCAAAGTTGTACTCCAGTGTGATATGATAGGATTCTGTACATCTGTATTGAATCGACAGTTTTCCCATGCATAAATTGTAACAATTTATACAAAATCATATGTTTCTGCAACCTCATCCTATATAAATTGATACAACATGTTGATACAATTTATATAGGATGTGGTTGCAGAAACATATGATTTTATTGCAAAGAAAGAAAGAAAGAAAGAAAGAAAGAAAGAAAGAAAGAAAGAAAGAAAGAAAGAAAGAAAGAAAGAAAGAAAGAAGTCATTGTATGCTTAGTCCTTCTGAGGATGTTATTCTCAGGGACAAGATAATGGCAAAAATCCCTTTCTCACTTTTGCTTAGGCTGTTGAGATCTACCAGAGGAATAATCATACAAGTAGCACAACTGTGATATTGCAAATACTTCAGCTAACTAAAAGTACCCAAGCTGCTTGCAAAAACAAGGCAATTCTCCCACAAATGTGCCCACAAGAGGGCTATTCTCTTAGTAAAAGCAGTGATTGCAACAGAACTGGAAACAACACATTTTTTGGTGTTTCCAGCTTTGGAATAGCTGAAAGTTCTTGTTAGAAATACTCAGCAACAAGCTATTTAAATGAAGGCAGAACACAACTAGAAATGTGAGGGGAACATATAAGATTTTTTGCAAAGCCTTCTGGATTTTTCTCCTGGAAAGCAGCAATTTTGAGATCCTTCCTGAGGTCTTGGGGGGGGGGGGAAGGGGGGAGAAATGGCTGAAGAAGCAAAGCAGGTATCCTTTTGCAAGTCTGGGAGACTTCAGGAGGACCAGAAGGATGTTCAGTCATGAGTAAAGCATCTCACCAAATAATGTACACAGCTCTGTTGCATAGTGAACACAGTGTCTGCTAAACAGCCTGAAGGAAATAAATTCATAGCATAGTAACAATCGGTAGCTTATAATTCAGCTCTTTCGCCTGGAACAGTAGTACAGAAGCAAATACCATTGGTCAGGTAGCCAAATGCTGTTTGCTTCTGAAGGTACATATCGCAAGCCAACTTCTTCAATAGTGCAAAGTTGATCTGTAGAGATGGAGTGTAATGTGTTATGTAACTATTAATTAAGTTCCATCATTTCTTGAGTGAAAAGTATGTGTAGCTTTGGGCCTATCATAAAGCAATTCACACAGTGCTTTAAGAAAGAGACAATCTTCTTCAAAAACCGTGTAGACGTTTATAAAAGCTGGGACAATTGCTCTCACCATATCATTGTATACCTCAGTTCTCCAAGGATATTGAAAACTTTCTATTTAAGTTTCCTAAAATAAATGTCCATGTATGACAGCTCAGTGCCAAAGAGATTACAGTACTGCAAAAATAGTTTGTTCTGCTTCTTGATTTAGTGCCAACTGATTTGAAGCATAATGGAATAAAATGACTTGTATAACAACAAGGAGTTTCTCTATCCCACCCTAGTGAAAGCAAGAAAGAACTTACAGTATAGGGGAAGAAATAGTCCTCAATGCTCACTGAACAAAAGTATCATAGATAAAGAATCACTATGCGCTTTTACCATCTGTTTATTCCATAAAGCAGAATGCAAAACTTACTTCAAGTAAAAGGTACAGATAGTACATTGCACTGTATTTTCCCACAATGTTCATAATAAACTACACTAACAGCAGAGTGATGACATGCAATGACATCATTCTGCAAATGCCACAATATTGTACTTACTTCTCATCATCTGAGTCAAGTACATAAACTGCAGTATTTGCATGATGACGATGAAAAGTGCAGGTCACCATTTGCCATCCCAAACTCCCTGGCATCTTCCTACCCTCAAATTCACCTTCTTGTCGGGCACTATGGAAAGTGACCAATGCCTCACCTTGAAGCCATGGTGCCATGGCACCATATCTTTCTCAGGAGAAAGACCACCATAGAAATGATAAAGAGGCTTATCCATATTGTCACATTAAAAAGCAGAACCAAACAGGAAAAGATGTATTGTGCATTGTTGACTAAGTCACATCTTCATCCACTGCTTCAGTCATTTCCCTGTAGATGTACAAATGGCTGATGTGAATGTCTAATCAGAAGCCTTAGGCTGCACATGACTTTGGAGATGCCACCCCCTTTGGTTATCCATTTTTCTACTGGCCTCTGTAACTGCCTGTCTTGGCAGGTTGATCGGCAACCCAGACAGTTGATACCATTTATCTTATATATTCTAAAACCAATTTCAGCTAACATAGTGTTCAGTTGGGGGGGGGGGTGTTCCTCTAGATGAGTTCCAAAAGCTCCTACTCAGCACACTTAACAACTGGTTGAGGATTTATAATCATTGAATCCCAGGATATCTGCATATTCTCAATTTGAGAAAGCTCTGATAAACAGTGTTGAGGGACCATGAGTAACACAGGGGGGAAAAGATTAACCATTATCTTTTCCCCTTTTTCAGTAAGGAATAATCTTTTCTTTCTTTCTTTGACTTTAAAACTGAGCTACCCTATCATTTCTGCATACTGTGCAACTGTTTCTTCTCACATATGTAAACTCCGTCCTCCTGACTGGGGTTCCACAGGGTTGTAAACATTTGGCTATTCAGTAACATCCTTGAGAGATGTTAGTTTGGGCTTATCCCTTGTGGATGGCACTTTTATTATGGCACTGATAGAGTCACTTGTTTCTGTTTTTAATGCATTGTCTATTTTTGTAAATCAATCAGAGTGAAAGTGAGATAGAGCTGCATAGAAATTTGAATGAATGAATGAATGAATGAATGAATGAATGAATGAATGAATGAATGAGAGAGAGAGAGAGAGAGTTTCTTGGACCTTGCCAATTTGTCACTGAAGTAAGTGACTAAGTTTCTAAAGTAGCATGAATGAATGAATGAATGAATGAATGAATGAATGAATGAATGAATGAATGAATGAATGAATGAATGAATGGGATTCTTGGACCTTACCAATTTTTCACTGAAGGAAGTTGCTACAGTTGAATAAATGAATGAATGAATGAATGAATGAATGAATGAATGAATGAATGAATGAAATTCCTGGACTTTACCAATTTTTCACTGAAGGAAGTTGCTAAAGTATATCTTCAGCAACTTCCATATTATGTCATCATTTTGCCTGTTACTGATGCATCCAATCTTCCTGTGTTCTACCTTCTTAACAAAAATCCAAGACCAGGTTTGTCTTCCCAAGACACTTTAGCTTCCTTTTGTCATAATTGCCAGAAACTCTGCTATTCCCAATGCCCAGTACTATAAAAGTTCTGTGGCCACTAAACAGACATTCTGGAAGTTGCAATCCCAACACCTCTAGAGAGCACTTGGTTGAAGAAAGCTATCCCAATACTGGAAGAGTTACTGTTTATAGGAAAGTATTTGTAGATGATAAGGAAAAGCTAATAAGAGTTTGCCACAAAACTCCCTGTAGTGGAGTCCCTAAGCAATTGTCCCTGTTTCCTAAGAAGGACTATATATGTTGGGCAAGAATACCTGTGAACTATACTTGCAGCAAGTCCAAACTTCTAGGAACCCTTAAAGAAAAAAGTGACTGCCCCTTTGCTGATAAGAGAGGGTAAATATTTATCAGACTGATACCATAACAGAAAGGCACCATAACAGAAAGAAGCAATTCTCTATAAAGATGTCAAGTAAACAAAGGACCACTACAAGCAAGACTCACAAAAATGGTTTTCTGGTCCTCCTGGAAGAAATATGCCCTGAGATTTTAGAGAAGAAACAAGGACATTGCAGAAAAAGACGGTCAATTCTTGAAGCATTCAGGATTAGAGCCATGGTGGTAGCACAGTGGTTAGAACGCAGTATTGCAGGTTAATTCTGCCGACTGCCAACAGTTCGATTCTCAAGGTTGCCTTCTATCCTTCCGAGGTCGGTAAAAAGAGGACCCAGATTGTCAGGGACTATATGCTGACTCTGCAAACTGTTTAAAAGAGCTGTAAAGCACTGTGAAGCGGTATATAAGTCTAAACGCTATTGCTATAAATAGGAACGTGGCACAACAGCTTTTAAGATGTATCTGATTGATTGTCAGGTTTCTTCTATTGCTAATCTATATGGGGGGAGGGTGGGGTGATTCTGCAAAGAAAATCTGTGGAGTGCCCATGTCACCCTGGAGCTGGGCACGTATGGCCTTGAGAAGACTGAGAAAGTTATGGTAGTAGTCTTCAAATACCAGGAAGGATGCTGAATAAAAAAAAAAAAATCAAGACCTGTTCTCTATCTTTCAAGAATGCAAGGCATAGAGTAACTGATTTAAATTATGCGAAGAAAAAATATCTTTGCATCTTAGAAAAAAAATTATTGAGGATACTCTAGGGCCAATTACTAAGAATGATAGCACATTCCCCTTTGCCGGAGAGGTTCAAGTAAAGGCTATCCATGAGGGATGCTTTTATCTGGATTCCTCCATTGACAAAGGTTGATTTCTTCCAATTCTGTGATATTATATGCAATCCACCAAAGACAATTCAAAATAACAGGATCCCTGGTACTTTCCTAAGCACAGTGACTCTGCATGTATCTGTTAGCTGTCAAGCTTTATCATCATTATTTTTCTGGATTTAAACCTGGAATAAAATTGCAGATTGCTTCCTTTAACAGATTTATATTTTAACTCTTCATCTGTGTTCATTCCAGGACATGCATTGATTTTCCCAATTGTTTCCCGTTAATTAAATTGTCCCCATTCCTTTACTATTGCAGCTTGGGGAAAAAAAAAGAAATTAATTAGAATCTAAAAACTATGTATCAGAACACAATGGAGGCAAGCTCATCTCAGACAAAGGGAGTATATCTTGACTCGTGGGGATTGTTTTTGATTTTCACTAAACTTCATTACCCATACAGAATGCCTAAGATCTTGTTTTTCATTGGCCTTGTAAGTGACTATGTTGTAGCCATAACCCATGGGCAATTCCCTTGCAGCTGGCTGGGCTTTTTGCCCTATTGACTTTCTCTAATAGATCCTTTTCATTAAAAAATCATAGCAAGCCCATAGGCATTCTTAGGGAGAAAAATGTGGAACTGAAGCTACTGCACAATGCTTTAATAGAAAATGTGTCCTTTTGGATAGAGAAAAGACAGAGTAAGCTGCTAAGTTGTAAAATGTGCCCTGGAAGGGGTAAAAAGCATAGCAGGGAGCATAGTTTAATGATCTGACTTTTAGCAAATGGATGTTTTAGGACTGGCTGTGCAGCCATTTTGTGAGAATTCCATTAGGTGGTCCCTCAATAACAAATGTACCTACTAGCTAAAAAGTCTGGGAATTCTCACCTTAGATAGTTTGAGTTTCATACTTGCATATGCTGATGTATGCTATGGTACCTGACTTAGGAGGCTTAGTTTGCTCATGTGCCTTTAAAAATCATTCATTCCATAACATGAAAATAATCAGCAATGTCCATCTAAAAACAGTCACCTACAAATGATGTGATAGCCCTTAAAGGAGAGACACACATAAAGATAAATATGACAGAATAAAGCAAGTCCAGGTATGAAGACAGATTAATGGGCAGGTCCCCTTGCAGAATCCTTGATGGGACTTCTCAGTGGATTTCTTCCATCTCTTTACATCCTGCTTACTCCAAATTGGTATCTCTGCCATCCCTCAGATGTTATATCTTCCTTACTTCGAAACTCTCCATTTTTCTGATCCAGGCATGGTAATTTAAATAAGCTAAAAGCCGTATTACAGGGAAGGAACTTGTCTTTGAAGGAAAACTATTTGACCTGAGTGCCATATGGAAATTTATCCCCACACTCTCCTTGGGAAGTTTCCGTATTTGGTATCTATGCTCAGAAGACATTCAGATTGCCTCAGAACTGTAGCAACCTGTCTTCAAAGGAAAGTTTAGGTTCTTTTTAATTTGGGGATCAGGGAGGAAGCGTTATGCCCAATACATGGTTCCCTCTGCTGCAGAGTGCAGATTTTAACTTCGAGAATAGCAGAATCTGTTTCATCCAAGAATACGTACCTCATCACAAGCTGACAGGACGCTCTTAAACTTTTTTTATGCTTTTGGCTTGATGGAGTAGAAAACCTCAAAGAAACAAAATAGAATCCATCCAATATACATTCCCTAAATGCTTATTTTTAAATTGCATTTCTTTTTTCAAATGCTTTTTCCTTGTTCCTCTTTTTGTCTGTCAGTTCCTTGTTCTGATTCCTTAGCCAGCCACTGAATTCCTTGGATAATACATATCTCAGATTCTTCTTCCTTCTAATGAATGACAAAAGAGTTCAATCTTTTAATCACACTATTGGCATATTTTAAAGGACAAGAGCTAACGCATGCAAGATGTATTCTGCAGTGTTCACTGGGGGAAAACTGTGGCAATGATTCTCCTCTTTGAGATGGAGAAAGAAGATGTGCCAAAAATAAAACAAAATAAAATAAATAAGTGAAGAGAAGAGAAGAGCCATCTTTTAAACCCCGGGTCTTGCTTCTCATTTTAAAGAATCAATGAAGCTTCCTTATGTTATCTGGAACTCAATGACTTCTCAAATATTCCAGCCTTTATATTGCAGTCCTGTCCGTGATGCTACTTGGGAATCTCATTAATAAGTCATGGGAAGAATGCTGCTCAGTAACTTCCCATTTCTCATTAGTAAATCAGAACCTGGTATGATTCTAGAGGAAGAGGTGGGGGAAGATGGGAACATGTCCCCGATTAAGCAGCCTACAGGGCCTCAATCAGGCCATGGTTTCAAAAACGAAACTTGTAGCTATTGCCATTCACTTGACATGAAGAGAAATGAATTGATCTGGCTTGGTAAGGTGCCCATGCTTAAGAGTATATAGTTTGCATGGCTGGATGGAAATGTCAGTTAAGCTATTGAGATCTAAGCCAGTTCGGGTGATATGCTCGATTAATTTGAAATGGTTGGTTCATCCAGTGTTGAAGTTCACATGAGAAATAATTGCATATCTTGGTTTTGCACAACGTACTGGGCTACAATGTGTTATGCTGGTATATTCTGTCAGCTGGGTCCACTAGCCAGAATCATGGGTAAACCACAGGTGGATAATGTTAACAGCAGTGACTTCAAGGTAGGACTGAAGTCCAGGGCCCATCACTAAATGAACAGGCGAGAATCCTCTCTGCAGAATGAGCAGAAGCGTGGCTTAATGCATTTTGGAGTCATGCATACTGCCATGTAGAGTCCCACTTTCTCCACCTGAGAAGACCAGAATCTAATGTTCCCTTATGTCAGGGGTGTCAAACTCACGTCGTCATGGCAGCATCACATGACGTATCAAGACTTTTTTCCCCTTCACTAAACCGGGCATGGGCGTGGCCAGCGCATGACACATCCGACCCACGGACTGGGAGGTTGACAGCCCTGCCTTATGTCATTTCTTGTTATGAAATGGAGCTAAAGTTTTCTTTGATTTGTACACAGGCAATATATCAGGCTTCTGGATAAGTAGTACATGGTTTGCCTCATGCTTTTACTTATTTGGAGCCATCTGCTTGCTAGCAGGTTTTATACCTTGGTTTGTTGGTATTTGGATGACGATGGCCAAAAGGGACATTCAGTTGCTAGGATCTGCCTACAGCCTTTCCCACTCATGCATAAGACTGGAGCTATTTTTACTGGATAACTCCTGAAATCAGAAAAAAAAAGGAGGAAGGAGCCTGGGATGGTTATATATTCAGAGGAAAAGATTGGAAATGGAATAGAAAATGAGTAGAGGAGAAGGGGGCTAGGGTGATGACTTTCCCTTCTTTTTTGTTTCAGCGTGTCTTTTCATTCTTCAAACTTCTGAGTATTTGGGAAGGAAATATGGAGGTGATGTGAAAATGTCCTAAGAATAGCACCAAAAAGAAAGATTCAAAAAGGAATAAAATATTACTTTATCTGAAACAAAATGTAACTGAAAGAAGTAAAAGCAGGTTTGTTTGTTTTTTACTGTTGCAAAAAATATACATGAGAAAAAACAAGAGAGAGATGAGCTGATTTAAAAGAAAACCACCTGTATTTAAATCATACACCAGTTTTCTCTCTGTAAACTTTACATTAAATTTTTACATTAAATTCTTCCCAAAGTCAAATTTGCTACCTTATAATCTATACACTTACGACCACTCATTTAACAACTGTTTGAAGTTATGACGGTGCTGAAAAAAGTGACTTACAACCAGTCCTCGCACTTAGGACCATCACAATGTCCCACAGTCACTTGATCATGATTTAGATCCTTGGCAATCTACATGTATTTGTGACAGTTGCAGCATCCTGAGCCGTGGTGGTGCAGTGGTTACAGCGCAGTACTGCAGGCTACTTCTGCGGACTGCCAGTTGACTGCAATTTGGCAGTTCGAATCTCACCAGGCTCAAGGCTGACTCAGCCTTCCATCCTTCCGAGGTGGGTAAAATGAAGGCCCAGATTGTTGGGGGCAATATGCCAACTCTGTAAACTGCTTAGAGAGGGCTGTAAAAGCACTATAAAGCAATACATAAGTCTAAGTGCTGTTGCTATCCTCAGATCACATGATTGTCATTTGTGACCTTTCCAAGGGGGTTCTGACAAGCAAAGCTAATGGAGAAGCCAGATTCGCTTAATGAGCCCAACAAAGGCTGCAAAATTGGGTGTAAGTCGCATAACAACTGCATCACTTAGCAACGAAAGTTCTGATCCCAATTGTGTGGTCGTAAGTCATGGTCTACATGCACATTCAGCAAGAAAAGGATGATTATATAGCAAGCCTGTTGTTTTGCCAAAGCTGATAGTTCTCTCCTCAGCACTGCATCTTTTAAAAATTCCTCTAAACTGTTCCTTAGGACCCTGCCTAGCTCATTGTAGTAAAGTTTTGACTCTCCTTCATCTCATCCCTAACATCTGAATGAGGAAGGTTTAAGTCATTCTTAGCTTTATAGCTTTTAAAGGGGTTTTTCCTTAATCCTAGTGCATCCAAGGACAACTGTGAGGTGTGTAAAATCTGTTATATTTTTTTCACTCATTCCACTGAAGGCAAACAGATAAACCCTAGTGGATAAAATCAAATAGATGCTTTATTGGTCATCTCAAGCCAATGAGGGGCATACTCCTCCAGTTCCCATTCAGTTGTCTGGAGTCAAGAGCAAGGGGTCAATGATGACATGAGCTCAAAGGTGCCATCCCACGTGTGCCAAGACTTGTTTCAGGTGGCAGGAGTATTTAGCAGTAGGAATATCCTTGACAAACAGAAGAAAGTGTTGCAACCAAGACAACAATCAAATAAAAGAAATGTGAGTCTAAGGCAGAAGTGTAGTTTGAGAAAGTATCTCAGATTTTACTCTCTCTGGGTCTCTTTAAGATAAAGGGAAAGGGGGAGGAAGTCTATTTAGACTTGCAAAATTCTATTATTACAACTTTAAAATAAAAGTAGTGTTAGCATCCATAACTTTGGGTTTCTAATCTGGGTTTCTGATCTCACCTACCTCAAAGGCTGACAGCAGGACACAAGTACATAATGGCAGCATTTGCATGATATCATCCTACATATGTCATTCTTTTGGTGTTATCATCACTTGCTGCAGATGCAAATGCTCATTTTCTGCCAATTCAAGAATGGGTGGAGTGCACTTTACTCAGTGGTAGGGATAAGCCATGAGCGTGATAGAGATGGAACATTAATGATAGTTAAAACAGGAACACGACCTATTTTGTATTGTCATATGACTAGGTAGTGGTGAATAGGAGAAGGGAGCATGTTACTGTTATAAGATTTTAAATAGTTACATTTTGTAAAATGACTCTTAATAGTAATGCTTAAACTTTTTAAAAACTATACTAAGAGTTGCAAAACTGGATTGAGGAAACTGTAGTACAGGGTACCTCTTCTTAGGGCTATCAAAACTGGGCTGCAAAAATCTAGACCACCACTAGGTGGCAGCCAGAGGTACAGACCACATTACACTCCATGCTGCCATCTAGTGATCACACGGAAGTTTTGCCACCCACGTCTTGTAGCCTTATCTTGTTAGTCGCGAAGTTGTTTCCGATCCATCAGTGGAGATGGAAAGCAGTGAAAATGGTAGGAGAAAAATGGGAGTAACAGAAGAGGGAATAGCTGGATCCCTTCCTTTCTCCAAAGTAATCTGCTACTTTGTCCATGATATTTGATAAGTGCCTAATGAATGTATGGTTTGAAAGCTACAATTTAAAATTGAAATCGGTTCATGAAAATTTAGGCTGCTATTCAGAATTTCTCATCTTACAGATGGCCAACATATTTACATGCAGCTTGCTAGAATGCCAGAAGTTCAAGCTAGGAAAAAGATGTTTTCTAGCCACTATCATATGGTAAACATCAGAACTGTAATATCTGTCCCACTGGAAGAAGTGAAAAGGGGGGAAAGTTCTTACATTAGTTTTAGAGAATGTAGTCATCTACAGTGCATTCAGAATGCATTCAGAGCCCCTTCACTTTTATCAATTTTGTTGTGCTGCAGCCTGATTCTACAGTTGTCGACAAATTGAAAACAGAATTTTAGAAATGACTGTAAACTTATTAAAAAGAAAAAAAACCTGAAATGTCACATTGGCATAAGTATTCATACCCTTCACTCACTATTTTGTTGAAGCACCTTTGGCAGCACAATTACGGCCTCGAGTCTTTTGGGGTATGACGCGAGAAACTTTGCATACCTGGATTGTGGGATTTTCTGCCATTCTTCCATTCAAATCCTCTCAAGCTCAGTCAGGTTGGATGGCGACTATCGATGGACAGCTATTTTCAGGCCCCTCCAGAGATGTTCAGTAGGGTTCAAGTCAGGGCTCTGAATACTTTCTGAATGCACTGTAAGGGTTTAATTGGACAATACTGCTAAATGTGTTCTCTGAATAAACATTGCACAACTTGCCATACATTTGTATTAATTTCAGCAGAGAGTGACAATGGGGAAAGAAGCAATCCAGAAGACATGGCAGCTGCTCTGTTTTCGTTTTTTGACTCATGTGGTTTCTCAACAATTATGTTAAATAATTAATTCAAAGTTTAATTAATGCACAGAGGAAAGATCCAAATAACTACTTTTGATGCCCCCAAAGTAATGTGGTTTTTTACTTGACACCCAGTGTAATACACCAGACTGCCCCTGGAACTCCTTTTCATCGAAAACAAGAAAAAGTAGTTTACATCGATCTAACTGTATGGTGATCAAGACATCCAAAGCAGTATTCATGAATGACTTCTTCGGATGAAAATAGTTCCTCCTTATGTAATCAAAAATCAGATTGATTGATTGATTGGTTTGTCTGTTGTATGGCAATGGTGTGCAGGAATGAATTTTGCCTTCAAGACTTGAAAACAAAAAAAGTGAAATTTGAAGTTAGGATTAAGTGGCACCTGAGAAGTCAGAAGAGAGATACTGGTGAGATAGTTCAAGAGCAGAAGTCGAGACAGTAGGAAAAGCATTCATTAAAACTAGGCAGAAAACACTGTACGATGTTGTTTTTACATCATTCGCCTTCTTCTGCAGATGGTGAACAGGGCAATATCTAGCCAGGCAACTGTTGAAATTTAACTCTTCTCGCTTCCCTCTGAATTTTGAAATGGCATCTCTGATCTTTTTGGGGGGGTGGGGTTGCCTTTTAAGTCCAGCCGACGTTACTTTCAGAACACATCCACATGCACGTTCTGCTTCTGCTTTTAAACCATCATCTGTAGATGCTGAACCGGTGTCACAGCACATAAAAAAAAAAAAAGCAGAGCCACTGCTTTCATCCCCACTGCGCTGCCAGCCTCTCCTTGTCTGAATGACAGAATTCACTTTCTGTGACTGCTCCTCCAAAGCAATTCTCGGTGCCACAGGGAAAAAAAAACAAAACAAAACCTCTTCTATGAAATTTCAAGAGCAGTCAAGCAACACAACAAGTACCGCTACTGAAATGATGTCTCGGTGGGTGTCTTTAATTTTGTTTCTGTTCTGATTTTTTTTGCCCTTTCCCACTTGGTTGAATGGGTATTTCATGGTCTCTTTGCTAAATTATTTTGGCTTAGCTACATCTTAACATATCCGGGCAAATAAATTGCAAATCTCTCTGTTTTCTAGCTAAAAGAAAATCATACGTTGCTTGAAACTTGAGGAAAGTATTAATGTCCTTCAGACATTGTATTGATGTTTTGCAAATTCTAACTTGGCTTCAGATCCGTGAATTCATTAGTGCAGAGGCTTTTGTCAATCAAAACTATGCAATGGTTAGGCTCTGCTTCCTTTCATAAGAGAGAAAAAAACTGCTGCTATGGGGGAGCACAGAAGCTCTTTCATTTTCTTTTTTTGCAAGGAGTGGGAAGTTCTAAGCAGCTTGATGGAGATGATAGGCGAAAATGAACTCAAACTTTCAGAAATTGATCCAACTATTCAAGGCATGAAATGCCTTATGATAAATAAAGTGCTGGGCTAGAAACCAGGAGAGCAGTGAGTCTTCCCTTAGGCATGAAAGCCAGCTGGGTATCTTTGGGCCATTCATTCTTTCTCAGCCCAATCAACCTCCAAGGATTGCTGTTTGGGGGGGGGGGGGGAATAGGACCAGGATCCACCTTGAGTCGACATAAAATAAAGGTGGATAAAAATCTAATTAATAAATAAAAGCTGCATGCTATAACAATTTCTATCATTAAAATACATGTGATTTATGATTTCATTAAGAATGCAGCAAAACATAAAGAACCATTTTTTCAGATTAAGCAAATTAAAATGAGAACACAAATTTAGAGAGTGTCTGGGGGAGAGGAGAAGATGAAAAGAAAATCAGTGTATGTAATCTCAGCATCTGTGATTGTTGATATGAAGTTTTTTTGATCAATCAAGCCTAATAAAAATGCTGGTCTTATAGCATATGCTGTTAAGAGGCCAAAGCATTTTCTGCTTCTCGTTACAAAGTCCCTCTTATTTATCTGATTTCTCTACATGAGCAGGGCTCTCTACCTAACTAGACCTTTAAAACTTAAATTTAAAAGCATTTGTTCATTCCATTTTCCTTCCCAAAGTTCAACTATAACTGAGTAATTGCTGCAGGGATTTGAAAATATTTGAAAATATTTTTAGAAGTCTCCCAAATCCCTAGATCTCTAAATAAGTGATCAACTATATTTTATGTAGAGGAAGGAAATTTAATTTTTTGGGTGTTTAATTAAGTGACTTAAGTGTCAGCTAGCACATCGGAACATCAGCCACCTGAATTACATGGTAGATCACCAATCATGAAAATATCTAAATGAGGTAAATTGGATGTTAGCATAATAGCTCCATTTTTTCATTTAGTTCCATCATTGTTTTTTGTATCCCTCCCCTTCATTCGGAATAGATTGCTCACAAATGTGTTCAGAAGCATGTCACAGCTGTTTCACAATAGGCGTGCTTCAGAAACCTTCAGGTTTCTAACATGCTGTAGATAAATTTCATCTCATCTTTCCATTCTGCCCTCTTTTTCAACGTTTCTTAGCTGGACTTATCCACACTCGCCCTTTAATGCACCTTGAAGATGCCATGCTAATTCTTCTTTAGAACATGTCTTAATGATACATTTGTCTAACCTCTAGCCCAAAGCTGAGTCTGCTGGCTTTATCATCCAGGAAAACATTGGATGATAAAGCAATGTTTTCCATCTTTTCCTGAAAGATCACAATAGTGAGAGCAGATTTCATGCTAGTATAGTTTTTTTGCTATCTCAAGGAGGGATGGAGAGCATTTCAACTCAGCAGTAGGGAAAGCTCTTGATCTAATGGTCCCACACAAGCTAATGTAATCATATGCCAGAGAACTAAAACCTGATTTAATATCCACCCTCGGGTCAAGTTGTGGTCATTTCAGCCAAACTGTTTTAAAACCCAGTCAAACCTTAGCTACTCGGATTTGATATTTTTAAGGTACATTACTTACATTTATTACTTGGAAGAAAAGAGAAGAGGACGATGAGCAGCAAGGTAGATGAATTCAATTACAGTGCCAATGAGTGCACCATTAGAAGACCTGAGAGACCAGATTAAGGACAGATAGTCATGGAGAAAATCTGTCTATGTGGTTGCTAAAAGTTGGCCATGCCTTGATGGCACATAATTGATCAAATCATGTCTATTACTACGTTTCTTTTAAACCTGCATTGCACTCTTTACTATACACCAGATAATTATTTGTAGCGTTTAATTTGATTGTTCATTTCCCCAAGTAAAACAACTAAAGTTTACTCATGTACAAGTCTGCATACAAATTAATTCAAACAGCTTTGATTCTTGCAAGCCTTATGTGTGTATGTCAATGGATGTTAGGACAAGGCTAGAAACTGTTTTAATTTGAAGAAATTTGTGTTTATGTGGTAAATGTAGAGATTCTCATTACTTAAATATCCCTTAGTATTTGTACTTTAGGGCCCGATTGTATGTTTGTATCATTTTCATTTTCAGTCCAGGTTCAGGCCCAGTTGAATGACAGAAACAGCATTGCTTTAGTAAATGAGATTTTGGAGCCTTAGAAATCTCTCCTGGTCCTTTTGGATTTTTTGTTGGCTTTTGAGGCCATTGACCTTAGTCACTGCCTGCAACCATTACAGTAGTTCTTCTGCTATCTGAGTAGTTAGTTCTAGTCTGTTATGTGCTCATGTGGAAGCAATGTTTGAATAATGAGTGTCACAGAGCTCAGTTCCTCCCCTTCCCTTACCAAGCTATTCGATATTGAAAACTGGCAGGTTTGGGATGGATGATAGCAACAGATTCATGATACCCAGCTGTACATTTCCCTGCAGGAGAAGCTGGAGATGCTGCAGACAAGTTAAATCAGTGTATTTATGCTGTTGGGATCTGTACGGGACAAACAAATAGCAAGATAGAGTTATTCTATATCTGTAAACATCATGGACATCCAATAGCATCAGCCTGGGTAGTAATTCTTGTATTCCTCCAGAAGTGGCTGGCCCACAACTCAGAGATCTTTCTTACCTCACATTCCTGCTAAATGAGCAAATGGACGCTATGGCTGGAGGAGCTTTCAACCAGCTTGTATAGGTGGGACTGTCTTTGAAGATGACTTGGAAACTAGAGCTAGCACAAAGTGGGACATCCAAACTACTAGTTGGGTTAAGCTGTAACTGTGATTGTTGCATTGTGTAATGCAATGTGTAATGTAACATTAACAAACAGATAAGGATTCAGAATGTAGTTTAGTAAACCACCATCTTAAAACTCCTCCATTATTATGAAAGAATCTCTTCTTGCTGATTAATTGGAAAGTTGTTAGCAAGTGTGTTTGCTCATATGTGTACAGAGTATGGACGATGACTTTATGGAGATTTGTAGGAACAGTTACCTAGGCAAAAGAGGCTAAAACATTTTTTAAAAGTCCAGAACAATGAGATAATATTTAAAAATCAGCTCAGATGAAATCCACCCTAAATTCACTGAAGTATAAGCAGGAAGAGGAGTAAAGCACAATGTAAGATTCTAGTACTATAATCAATTTCAATAAAAGTAGTTTTAGACTTCCTGTGGAGTTGATTTCATGGTCTGGTCTACCCACTGCGGCTGACAAACGCAAGTTGTTGAAATTCTTATGACCTATCTCTTTTACCTCAATAAATCTTCTTAAAGAAGGCTTTGTGAGAATCTTGGGTTTGTGGCAAGGACCCAAAAGTTGATGCACTGTCTGCAAATAGGATTCCAGATCCAAATCAGTATGCTCTTTATCATCTACAAACCCTTATGCAACAGCACACAGAATGATATATCACAACAGCATTGTGATATATCATACATGGACCTGCCAAGTAGGATTCTGCTTAGCAGGTCTAAGCAACAAGGAAAGATGTGCTCCATATTTCTCTCCAATCGGAATTTAAGGAAGATTAGACTAGGGAAACAAAACTTCTGGACGGCAGATTCCATGTATGTGAAACCCTGAAGGTACAACTGGCTCCCATGCTCCTTGCACTCATGAGTGTCTTTTAAGTGGTCTTATTTCAGTGGAGTTTTGTGTTCTAGAGTGTTTAGAGATGCACATCTATTTTTGCTATTGATATTTTCCTACTATTATAAGTTTGGTTTTATTCTGTAATTTTCGTTGGGATACTCTGTTTTGATTTGTTCATATACACCAGCCGGGATTAGCCAGAATGGGGTAGCTTATGAGTTTTATCAGTCAGTTAATCAATAAGAGAGCTGAATAAATCCTTCCACCATAAGTCCTGGTACAACTGCTTGTGTCAAATAAAGCATAGCATGACACTGTTGATATTTTGTTTTTCTCCTGGAGCAAATCCATGAATATTTTCTAAACAGTAGCATAAATTTTAGTAAAGAGGCATCTGTTTCACCCTCTGGTAAATCCCCAATCACTATTCAATATAATTTTATGTAGTGGTAATAATGTCAAGATAAGAGTGAATTTCAACTATATAAGATATAGTGTCCCAGAATGCTGAGAAATCTTAGAGTTTATGGGTAGGCACATGCTGCTTTTAAAATAAATTGGTTTTATGACTGGCAATACACTACTTCAATATTTGTGTCATCATTTGTAGTAATGAGAAAGAAAAAGTACTAATAAAATGTAGTTGAATCATAAATACTGATTAGCTTTTCAATGCATTAATAATCACGACATTATAATATTACTCCAGTACTGTGACAAACTAGTTCAAGGATGTTTTTCTTATTCTACTGAGGACTGTGTCAATGCAATGAAAATGACCAGTGACTGGATATTCATAATTTACTTGAGCATCAAGGTAGTAATATCCATGATGAAAGTGAGAGCTGCAGGTAGTAAGTTTAAAAATAAGGGAATCTGATATTGTATAGGATGATTATCAAAATGCAGGGCAAGTGCCTTCCATATCTAAATCCAAGAAATAGACAGGAAAACTTTATTATCACGCAAGGGCTGAAGAAAGATGTTGGATTTAAATCCTGGACCAATATATCTGGAGGACTTGATTTCTAGTTCCTGCAATTGCTGAACTTCTTAAACATTGGAGCTGAGTTTAGACAACATACCTGTCCAAGCCTGGTTCTTCATTCTCCCAGCTTGAATTTTTAGATAGGTATGTAGTCTTATGACTTGTGTGTAGGAGGTGACCAGGCTGAGCCCAAGGGAGGGGTCAAGTGTGTCATCATTCTTGAGTTCCTTTGCATCCACAACAGATCTAAGTCCATCCCAGGCTGAATTCCAGTAGACTCTTATCTACTGCCAATTTGCTTTGACTGTTAGTAGTTCAGATTTTTGTAGCAAGCGTTAGCATGCTGGAGGAGGAGATACACCTTGACCAATGAGTAGACCCCTGAATTTGGTCACCTGTCAACATCTGATACTGATTTAGAGTATTTAGAATATTCAGTGGCCAATAAGAGCAGAGTGGTTTCCAACACATGACCCACCACATTATCAGTCAAAGGTCACAGATTGCTCCTAGGCAAAAACAACAACAACAACCTGTATTGGGACAAGAAGAAAAACAGCAACAGCTAAATACAGCCTCACGTTGCCTCAGTGGCAGGCTAAGCATGGGAAGAAAGCAACATTATGCGGACACGCTATAAAGAAAATAGTTACCAAAGCATGTTTATGCCATGGTTAGGAGGATATAAGCTGCTGAGCCACATTAGTTGGACACAGGTAGTTCTCGATTCTGAATTCTCTCATTTGACCTAGACTTCTTTTTTTCTGGCTCCTTTCCCTATCTATTTGACAAATCTTTCAATGTTTCCTGAGATAATGATTTTTTTTTCATCATTTCGCTATCCCATTGAGTAGCTCACTTGGTGAGATTGTCACTCCTCATGTGCAACAATTCTATACCATTTATAACCCAATGAAACACAATTGTTTCTTTCCTTTTGCTTTTTCTGTACCTTTCTATATCTCCATGCCTCATCTCCATTTCCATTTGAAAAGTTAATTTCAGTTCTTTAACAATAGGAGAAATGATTTTCTTTTTTAAAAAAAAGAGAGAGAGAGAGAAGAAAAGCGCAAATGCTGCTTTTTGGGGGTATGTAGATATTTTTCACGTCGTGGGAGATATTTTGATCACTATAGTTATCAGCAAATCTCTCAGCCCCCATTTCAGATCCGGGGAAAAAAACCTTCATACCCCGTTACCTTCCTTCTGATTCTGCCTCTACTGGAGTCTTCCTCTGACACTTTTAAATATGTTGGGACTGAAACTTCCAAAATTCATGGCAAATTTTGTCATAATTATCAAAATGCAAAAAAGGAACACTGCTAAAAGAAATAATATGACGAATTTTGAAGCAGTGACTGAGATTCAATTTATTTAGCTTGAGTGAAGACTATTAATTGCTCTTGAGAGAAGACAATTAAGAATGAGTGAAGAGAAAGAACTAATTGTTCCACAGGAGTTTAAAGGGAAAGTCTTTAACAAATCTTCCCTCTAAGTGGATAGTGGAAAAGAGAATATGGATGGAGGCAGTTCTGCAGTCACAACCTGCAATATTTGTAGCATGTTTGTATTCCTTCTTGAAAATAATGAAGTGTGCATATATAGCAAGTACAAATGTATTGCGGTGCTCTAAGCTTGAGGGGGAAAATAGGATCAGAGTACTGAATAGCCACAGTTCAGCTCATAAGAAAAGATGGACGTTTCTTGGACCAAAGAAAGGAAGTGTAACAAAAAGAATTGACAGAGGAAGCTTCTTTCTACAAGGAACAAAACAAAAAAAGAGAAAGAAAATCCTAGGGATGAAAGGACAAACAGAAACAAGATATTCAGAAGTAATTTTAAATCACTCCAGAAATAGCTTTCAGCGGGTGAAACAGAATCTAAATCTCTATGTTACATAGAAGACAAGAAGTTGCATGCTTGAAGAGGAAGCAAGAGGAAGCAAGGTGCTACTGCTACTTGACAGAAGATGAAGAGTATTTGCTAACTCTATAGTTTGAGAAATAGAAACATGTGCTGAGTGGATCTGCTGGCTTTCAAAGTGTGCTGCCTCTGAGAGCACAGATCAGGGATGTGGCAGAGCAGCTGTCAAGATCCATCTAGTCCATTGACCATATGGGGTATGTTTCCCGCTGATCCATAGGGAAACCAAAGATATTGCCAAGAGCATCATCAACGTGGATATCAAGGCTCCAGAGAAGAAACTGAAGAACATCAGGTTTCCAGAGGTACTATCATCCACTCTTTGGGTCCATGGAGGAGGATAGATATGGGGGGAAAAAATAACTGAGAAAGTAATAGCACTAATTTCCACAAGCTTTGTTGTGAAAATTATTGATACACACAAAGGTTTATGAATATGCAAAATGTTGCATAAATATAGCTTTCATTAAGGCGCACAATATATTATAAAAGATGAATGCATTGGTCTTTATAGCGATTTTTGCTGATGCCTTCCTGAAAAATATGCTTTTCAACACTTGTCTCATATTTTTAAATGAAATAGCCAGCTGTCATTTTCCCCCCTTCTGTTGTAAAAGAAATAAATGGATGGATAAGTGTATGTCGAAGACTGGTTACTTCCCGAAAGTGCAATTTGATAGGAGAGATCTTGGGCTGTGTAAGATTCCCTCGCCTTTGAAATGTGGTAATACACCCTTACTTTTCCTTTCTCTAGTGCTTTAAAGGCCAATTGTACCCACCATGTTTTTATGATGTGTTGTGTTGTTGTGTTGTGCTGTGTTGTGCTGTGCTGTGCTATGTTATGCTATGCTATGTTATTTTTTTAATTTTTTTAATTTTTTTAAATTATTTATTTATTACCTTCAAGTCAGTTTTTGACTCTTGGTGACTTCCTAGATAACTCCTTGCAGTTTTTTTGTCAAGGTTTTTCAAAAACAGCAGAGAAGTGTGTGTGTGTGAAGGGA
>JANHFL010004360.1:326819-346690 GCA_032468155.1 Oxyrhabdium leporinum
ATATCTATATCCATATCCATATATATCAGAACTCTGTACATTTGTCAATGGACCCCGTTGCTTGTGGAAACGATATACATATATATATACACATACATATATATACAGATATACATATATATATATATACAGATATAGATAGATAGATAGATAGAGATATAGATATATAGATATAGATATATAGATATAGATATAGCTTGACAGCGTTTCCACAAGCAATGGGGTCCATTGACAAATGCACAGAGTTCTGCTAAGTGAAATGGTTTGTTTCCAACAGAGGATTGCTGGCAATAATAATTCTTAAATAGTACCTGATACAGCTCCAGACAATTGAGGACTGGAGTATCCTTGATGGGTGAGGAGCCATGTTGAATGCCTTTGCACTGGTTGGCAGTCTGCACACCTCTTCTAGGACTGGGGAATCTGGGATCCAATCATCTGATGCCATCAGCTGCCCCACATTCCCCAGGTGCTTTAGTTCCAGATTCCTGGTTGCTAGTCTCCTCCTGAAGTTGCTTTCCATTTTGGGCCTCTAAATGGCACCCTTCTACTCTTCCAGACATTTGTCCAGCACACCTCAAGTAGCATCTTCCAGCTCAGACTCTTCTGAATCCAAGGTGGCCACAACATTTTGAAACAGAAATTTTCTTAAGTGAAGTTAAGAAACTAACTCCTGGGTATTCCTGCATCATTGTTTCTATCTTTCCCTTTTATAGGAGAATAATGGGATTTTTCCAATTGTTTGCCACATAAGTCATCTTAACATACATAGTACAAGATTGCATAAGCACTTCATAAACAAACTCCATTGATAATTTAACATTTCTCCAGATATAAAATCCAAAACTGGGCATTATCTTTCCCCAAACCCTCAAAGCATTTGTGACTTCCTTTTCAACTACTTTTTCAATGAAATTAACAATAAAACCATTCATTTCAATTGCACTTTTCAGGGAACCATTATTACTCATACAAATCTCCATAATTATTTCAGTTTTACTCCAAATAATTTTATTACTTTTATTTTAATTCCATACATTCTTCTGGGACATTAAAAGAATGCTAACAAGCAGATGAATATAAATCCTTCCATCCTCCACCATTTGGTCAGAACTAAAGAAGCTCCTTGGATGAGAAGCGAAACATCAAGGAAAAAACAAAATCCAGTTGTCTTCTTCTTTTGGGAGGGGGAGGGGGAGAGCTTTTGGGATAACCATGACCTGCATGGCTGAGAATCTCCATAGACATAAATATTTACCTAATTTTTCAAAATGCCATATAAGATAGCTCATTTGTTTGAGAGCTAGAAACTTTGAAAAATGCTCGTGTGACCTTTCAGCTTCTGAAAAGAGTGGGAAAACATGCCCTGTTCTTGTGTGCTTTTTGGAAGCTCCAGAATTCATGCAACAACAGGGTCCTCTTATGAGACTTCCAGAGCCTGAAGGTCTGGTGTGTGTCACCAAAAATGAAGTGTCACCTATGACACACGTATCTTGGCATCACCAGCATAGGATCAAGTTATTCGAGGGACTTCCTTTCTCCAGTAGCTTCTGTCAGGTCCAACAGGGTGGGCGTGCCCCAAGTCCCTTCTAAGTCCAGCATTCTGTGGGAATGAGGAGACATATCTTCTCTTTGCAGCCCCTTCCTTATAGATCTTTTCCCCTGAGATCCGATAGCTCCAATCTAGCTGGCCTTACAGAAAGCTGTAAAAAAAATTCCTGCTTTTCCCTCAGGTGTTATGAACAAGATGTTAATGGAATCTGGGGGAACTGTGAGATGCTTCGGTTCCTGTATTCTATTATAATTGCTTTCAATTGTCTTATCTGTTTTGTCCAGTTTTTGTATTCTTGTTGCTGTCCAGAGTAATTTGGTTATGCTAGGCAGTCATATAACATTTCTAAATAAGTAAATAATTTCTTCATCCACACTTTCTTCCACATCACCTTTGTACCAGTGGTGGGCTTCAAATTTTTTAACAACCGGTTCTCTGCCCTAATGACTGGCTGGGTGGACGTGGCCAGGGGCGTGGCCAGGGGATGTGACAGCACTCAGTCTCCTGCAGAACTCTGCCAGTCAAAATGGGGCACGGGGGTTAATTACAAAATGTGGACTTTGCTTTGTGACATCCAGATTCAGCGAGCAAGGGGTGCTCAGAAAATACACTTTTGTTTGGTTATGAAGAAATATCCCCAAAGTCAGATGTGCACTAAATGTAGACTGACTTTTAGCTATGCATCTTCCCAGCAACCAGCAAATTTTGAAGCTCCAGATAAAGAGGATTCATTTTAGGATGAGTAACCACAGTTTGTATGTTGGAGGTTCCTAAAGTAATGCTGGGAAACTCTGTATTTTAAAGAACATTTGAGAGAGGGATGCAGAGAATAGCCCTTCTCTGCCTGAGGCTGTAGAGACCCAGCACCAATCAAAACATTGTTTGTGAAGCAACTGATCAACACTGACAGGGTAATCCAGCAGTATATGAAAATAAGAGCAAACTCCACTCCCTTCTAGTACTGATGATGTTACCTAGTTTGGTAATGAAACATCTGCAAGAAAACCATCAGGCTCAGAGAGCACCAAGGACCCCACAGTTCAACCCTGAGCTACAAATTTTCTCCTCTATTGATAAACAGCTTTTGGTTGAGGGGGGGAGCCACTGGTGGGATTTGCCGGTTTGCTGAACTGCAAAGAATCTTAACTGGTTCGCCTCAACTGATGCAAACCGGCTGCAGCACACCTCTGCTTTGTGCCAAATATTCTTTTTTATACTTCCTGTCATGGCATTTTGTAACCTAATTCTTTTCACGTTCTCTTTTGTTACAGCATTTACTGCACATCCTGCTGATGATTAATTACATTTCTCAAGTATTTTTATTTTTCACGATCAATTGACTTTATATTTTCGTAGTCATTTCATTCATTGCTTTTCCTTTTCTCCATGTCTGTTTTTCCATTACCCACCTTTGACACTACAAAAAATGTTCTGTTCCACATTTGTAACCTCTCACCATCAATAATTGTCACTCTTTCATCATAAACAATGAAACTTATCAAATTAGTCACACTTTTAGATAAATAAGGGTGTATCAAAAGTCAGGATTTATAGGCCAACCACAATATCTTAATTATTATTTTTTTTCACAGAAAATGCTATTGTACTTAGGGATATTCAAAGGTCACAGGTCAAATGAGTAAGGAAATTTTTAAAAGGAAATGGCAACCTGTTCAAATATGCAATATAATCTATATAATAATTTGTCTAATGGGCCTGACTTTTGGTACACCTTGCATATTGTTCCTTTATATATTTTTTACAAATATCTTCATTATCTTTCATAAACAAACATTTAAAATACAAACATAAGTTGGAAGAGGGGAGAGGAATAACAGGACAGATTAAAAAGGGACAGAAATACAACAAACAAATATAAAACAATCATAAAAATATAAATAGATACGGTAGATAGATAGATAAATAAAATAAACATTTTTCTAAGCCGATACTTACCTATTGGTATAAGAGGGAACTAAGGAAAATTGGCAGGTTTTCAAGATAGTTGTAGATACGTAAAACAATAAAATAACATTCCTGTGACCATCTCTGAGTTTGGCTGTTTTCTTGTAGACATTTCATTACCCAAACTAGGTAATGTTCAAGAGAACAACCAAGCTCAGAGAGCACCAAGGGCCACTTATTTCACCCTTTAGCTACAAATATTCTTTTTTATTGATTCCTGCACTCTTTGAGGTATCTAATTTTTTAATCTGAACTTCCTAAAAGGGTAAACAGTCTGAAAGCTACAGGGGCCTTGATGGATAAGAACAGGCTTTAATTCAATCCAACAAGACCAAGTGGCTATGGATTTTGGGAACCTCAATTTGGAAAACTGTCTATCTTTAGGTCTAGATGGAGACACACTCCCCCATATAAAACCTGTGCACATTTTGGGGTTTCAGCTCCTGCAGACAAAGCAAGTAGCGTCTAATAGCCAAGAGGATTTTTGCACAAACCCACCTACTGCACCAGTTGTGCCCTTTCCTGTATTGGAACGCCTTGCTTAGGGTCACTCATGTCTTGACCACCTCCTGTTTGGATTACAGCAATGCACTCTACCTAGGGCTGCCCTTGAAAACACCTGGAAGTGGCAATTGGTCCAGAATGCAGGGGTACGAGTAATTATGTGCGCATCTTGGTGTATTTGTGAAATACCACTGCTTCACAATTTGCACTGGCTCCCTATAGGTACAATTGAGATCTGTTATAGATATTTTATGTACTAGGCTGGGTTATTTTTGCGATTACCTATCTCCAATCATCTGTTTATGCCATGTGACCCAGCGGATTGGGAATGCTACAGGTCCCCTCTACAAAAGTGTCACCTGATAAAACACTAGAGATGTGTTTTTTCTATTGCAGCACCTGCCCCACTGAAGATCATACCACCTGAGATTCAGATGGCTTCAATCCTGCTGGCCTTCTGGGGAGCTTCTTTCTCCCACACTTCGGGCCAGAGCATGGGATGAACGCATCCAAAAATGAAGATCTTGAATGGAATATGTGATGGCTGGCCTGAGTTATTGTATGAGATACATTCTTTAATTAAAGCTTGGCAGATTTATATGCAGGAGAATAATTTTAACTACTGAGAGCAGATTTTAATTGTAGATATTTGGAAGTTTATCTCTTTTTTTTATTATTGTTGTTCTTTTGGTTTTGATACCGTATATTATAATGAAGAATAAAAGATTAAAAAATGTATTTCTTTACAAGACTGCGTATGGAGCCTTTTATATATTGTAATAAGGTGTAAATTATTGTTCATTTCCTTAAATAGGAGAGAAATCTTCTTGAGAATATATCCACTTTAATGATTAGGTGTTTGAAAAATGGTACTCAATTAAAATTAATTAACTGATTTAATACTCCTAGTCTAATACCCGTTATATTTCTATGCATTATCAATACATTTATATTTATGTTGTGTCTTTTGATTATCTGGTATTCCTATAGGGTTGAACTGTTTGTTCTAAATTAATTTGATTTTGAGTACATATGAAAATCCAAATACATATGAAAACTGGTTGAGGTCCCTTTTTGGGGCTTGAGGACGATTTGAAATTGAACCCCATCATTCACCATGCTACATTTTTAGACTTAAAGATATCATGTACAGATTAAGCTGTGAAAATATCTGGGAGCCAAGTGTATACAGTTTGGTTGGTTCATTCTGGTAGAATGGTTCAAAAGAATTTGTATAAAAGATGGGATCTGGAAAAAGAAATTAAAACGATCATGAAAATATGCAAGAACATAAGAAAGGGTGGTCGTATGAAACAATATTCTCCTTAGCACCCTTAAGGATTCTGGACTTCAACTCCCATAATTCCCCAGCCAGCATGCTAGCAGGGGAATTCTGGGAATTGAAGTCCAGACATCTTAAAGTTGCTGAGGTTGAGAATCACTGGTGTAGAAGTTAAGCACATAACCAAGGTCAACAAATACGAATTTGCATTCTCAATTACATTTAATTAATCATTGCAAGTCTTGATATATACTTCCTCTGAAAATGATTTCTATGATTTTAACAAGCTATAATTCTGAGCAAAGAAAATATTCACAAGAAAATTTTCCCAATGAAATGAAAGGGGACTTTTGCAGAGATGCAGTTCAGTTGTATTTCCTTTTGTAGATGTCTACACTAATAATTTAGTGAGATTAACTCTGGGTACTATCTAGTGCTTTGATATAAATTCTGAAAAAAAGTAGGGGGAGGAGAAAGTGACTTGAGATGATAATGCACTAGGGCTATTGAGTATTTTACTAGTTGAGATTATTGAGATGAGGAGGATGCTAATAATGAATAAAATAATTTATACCATGCCTTTCAGTGTGCTCTCATGGTGGGTCACAAAGAATTGCTATTATAGTAAAAAACTACTTTTTAAAACATTAAAACAAAAATAAAGGAGTAACACAAAAAAGTTTAGTGGAAATAAATAACATGTCCAAAATAAAATGTTGTCTTTTTGTATCTAAGCAAACTCTATTATTTCCAGAATTGTAGAGACAGGTGATTTCCCAAGGGTTGCAGGATATACTAGTTCCCCCACCCCACCTCCCAATTTCTTGTACTTTAGCAATGAAGAGTTTCAGGCTTAAATAGCATGACAGAAGGCCTTGATAAAAACCCCTTCACCTTACAAATCCACTTCTTCCTACTGAGAGGATAAAACTGGATGGGCTACAGAAAACAATGTTCAAGTTCACCTTTCTTCTATAATAAATATTTCAGGAGAGAACTGGCGAATAAGCAAGGAAATGTTTAGCTCTTCCTCAAGCGATTACTTCTTAGAAATCCCCACTTGAAAGTCATTTTTTCTTTGAAACTGGGGTTCCACGGTTAGAAATGACTCCAGACCTGAAGGGAATAAACTCCTGTGGTGGATTCTGGAGGGACAAAATGACAAATGGGGAAGAGTTCTGGTTAGCAACTCCCTGGCTTGTTCTGATCCCTCCCTGTAAGGGGCCCCTTACTCTCACATTCCTACTATCTTGGCAAAATGAGAGGCAGGGGTAAAAGAGGTTGAGTGGTTGTGCTTGTCACATCCAGACATAATAAACTTCGCTTACTTTTAGCTTAGAATGTTGCGAAAACTCAGCCCTTCCATTTTGCATTTTGCATTTTGCATAGTTTATAATAGTTTGATTTGTGATTGGGCCTTATTAAACAACTGTTTGGCTTAGCCTAATGTGTAAAAGTAGTGCATGTTTTGCATGGCCTTATGGCAATCTCAAGAGCAGTTAGACTTATGTACTGCTTCATAATAGTTATAGCACTCTCTAAGTCTAAGCGGTTTACTGAATCAGCATATTGCCCCCAACAATCTGGGTCTTCATTTTACCAACCTCAAAAGATGGAAGGCTGAGTCAACCTTGTGCTGGTCAGGATCAAACTGCTGACAAGTGGGCAGTTAGCCTGCAATACTGCATTTTAACCACCACGACTCATAGCCAAACGCCATATATCCAATTGAAACTGACAGCCCCAATTTATGGGTAAATGAATTCCTCCTGTATGTAGCTGCCTATCGTACAACACGGAAACTAAAATAAGAGTATAAAAACTAAGCATGTTAAAAAACTGTAAAAACAACAAAAACCTTGTACAAGTCATATAGTCTCTTATCCCATCTCCTGGATGAAAAGCCAAGCCTTCAAAGCTTTATGAGTGGCTAAAAAGGTAGAGAGGCCTGTTGAGGCCCAGGGGTCAGTCAGAGTGCTCCATAGGGCAGAGGCTGCCATTGAAAAGGCATTCTTCCTAGTCATCCTTTCCTAGGGATGAGCAGTGCAGGTTATCTTGAAATGAATCATGTTAAAATTATGAAAAGAAAATATGAAAATTTGCTTTGGCGAATTCTTGTAGACAATGCCATAAATTATATACGACGTACTGCACTGTCAAAAAGCTGATGAAGAACTGTTAGCTAATAAACTGGTTAAAAACCAGAGACAGAGAGAAACAAAGAGAGAGAAGAGAGGGGAGAGAGAATGCTTTTTGATTATAGCTCCTAAACCCTGCCCACAAGTTAATAAATTAATACATTTTTAATAAATGTCCACTATTACAAACAAATAAGCAAACATTAATGTAACTTCTTCCAGTGATGAGTATTTTTGCAATAGAACTGGTTAATTCCAAAAGGTGTCTTAGGCTAACCAAACATTTCAGTCTTAAGCTTCTCAACAAAATTATCAGTTTGCTGTTTAAGACACCGTTTCTGATTAATTTTGACAGTGGAACAGGCCACTGCTGCACTAATTAAACATCTGGGATTATCAACTGAAAATTAATCTTCAGGCTCATATGCTGCATGTCTGGCCTCAAGAGACACTCTAAATAAATAAATAAATACATAACACCAGGGTTAAGTATTCCTTGCCTTCTGACAGTGGTAATGTGTGAATACTAATCAACTAAAGTATCCCATATTTCTCTGGAAATAGTTTCTTTTTAAAGTTCTGCATTCTGGTTCCAAAGATCCTGCTCCAATACAGTAAGCAATACTCTTAAATGTATTATTGTTAGAATAGAATAGAATAGAATAGAATAGAATAGAATAGAATAGAATAGAATAGAATTCTTTACTGGTCAAGTGTGATTGGACACACAAGGAATTTGTCTTCAGTGTGTAAGCTCTCAATGTACATACAAGCAATAACTGCTAAATCATGATCATAGTCATCATAAATACATTCATCATGAATAAGATACAACATTGTGATTTTAGATTATTTTGCATTCTTAATGTCCTGTAAAGTTAGCTAAATGATGGCTGAATTTGTACCAATGCACCAGACCATAAATTAGCCAACTACATTTGTGTGGTGTGAACTCACAGTGGGGCTAACCCTTGGGTCAGTAAGCAGACTGAAACCATAAAATGGATTTTGAGTAACCAATGGTTAATCACAATTACTTGTGTCATATAAACACAGCCTAAGATATTTTTTCCCCCAAATAATTCTCTCAAGGGTTTCAGTTTGGTTTAGAGATAAACATGGTTAGGGTTGCAACTCTATTCAGAAAACAGTGATGGTGTATACAGACAAATCTCATCTATATCCAGTACTCTGGGACAGTCAAGGGCTGCTTTGGGGGCATTATGGATAAATCTGAACTGTCTATGTGGTTGAAGTTGGCTTTGAACATGGGGGCATGCAGTTACTTTTAATTGTGTTGATATACAGCCTAACCCCATGTTTTGCGCATCTCCAATCCTCACTAACATTTGCTAACACCCTTTAGGTTGCCATCCTACTTACCAAGAAAGCCGTAATTTCCGTTAATGCATTTCTGAGCATGTGTCACACAGCAGGCTCTACCGGGCCAAGCTTTCAGAGAGCCGGCACACAATGAACTCGTGTTCGTCTATGTGTTATTAACACTTCTCAAGCCGGGAGAAAATCGTCAGGATGCAGCCCAGGCCCCACTCCCCGCCCCCCCTTCAGCGTTTGTTGACTGCCACAGCTTCCTGCGAGTCTGCAGTGTGCTTGGCCAGATGTTCCTCGCCTTTTTTTTTCTTTTTCTTTTAAAGGCTTATACCGACCCTGACAGTTCGTGCCCGAGCCTTTTTCTTCCAGAACACAAAGCCTCACCGGGATCGTTTAAACTTTCTTTTTTAAGGTCCCCCCCCCCCCCCACTTCGAACTTGTCCGAAAAGGCTCGGCGTATTCATATCCTGTGGCCCAATCTAAGCTGAATGCCCAGTGCCCATAACGCCGTGTGTCTATGGGTCTGAAAGCTGCTGAAAAGCAAAAGAACTTCTATTCTAGTAGCGCTGCTGCTGCGCGGTTGGTATTGTCCGCCTAAGTTTAGACAAGATCGGCCCGGGCAGCAGAGGCAAGCTGTGGCCACAAAGCCCGCTGTCAACAAAGCGCCGCGGCGTGGGTTGGAGCATAATTGATTCCTCCCTCTCTTTCTCCGGCTCTTACAGCACCTCCCTCCGTCAAGGCCCCAGCTTTGTCCGGCGGCTCTTCTGTCCCGCTCTCCTCTCCTCCCTCCCCCCACACCCCGCCCTCCACAACCGAAGCGCCCGATGGATGGAACTATCCAGCCCGGGAGCCCCGAGATCAGCCTCGTGCAATCGCTCGGCTGCCCAATCGATCCCTCCTGCCTCCCCCACCCACCTCCATGCCCTCCACCAAGCTCACAACCCAGGAAGGGCAAGGAAAGGAAGAAGGGTTCCAGCCAAAGGCGACAAAGTCGAGAAGGGAGACTGCATTATTTTAAAAATATTTTTTTTTTTCTCTAGGTAGACCAAAGGGGGGGTGGGGGGAAAAAAAGTTTGGTAGTTTGCTAAATTGCAGGATTCCTCAAAAGATATGCCTAAGTGGACTTCCCTGCTGCATCACAGAATAAGGAATCACTGATCGGGATTTTTTTTAAAAAAGAGAGACTTTTTTCAATGTTTTTTTTTAACACCCCCCCCCCCCTCCGCAAGTCCCAGAATTTCCGGGAACAAAGAAGGGGAAATGCAGGGGTGGGTGGGGGAGGAGTGAGGATGATTCCGGGTTTGGCTGCTCTGGTCTGCCTGTAAGGCAAAGCTTTCCAGTGTTATTGATCTTTGCACATTTCACCCCGCGGTCGCTGTAGCCAGACGGGGTTTCCTGTCTTTGTGGAAACTCTTCGTATCCCGTTGTCAGGACTCCTCAGGAAAAAAACCTTCACTCCCCTCGCAACAAATTCATAAATATATTAGCTTAGAAATGACCAGTTTCCCGGATGCATATAAAACACGTGCGCCCATCCTTCATATGAATGTTAACCCCTTCCTTTAGGAGGGATGTACACAAGTGAGGAGGGGTGACTCAGGAAATTAGCATACGCGACCGGAGCCTTAGTCTTTTATAGGGGGAAGAAAAATGCTCCGTAAATAAGCCTTTAGTTATCATTTACAATTCCGATTAGATTACTCTTACAGGTGAACAAGAAAAGAGGAATTTGTCTTCGGACCCCGGCAATCTTCTTTACTCCAAACTCAAGGTTGGGCGGAGGTGGGATGGGAAGAGCGACCGCCTCAGAGTACTTTTAACAAAACCTCGGAGTTTTTCAAATTCTCATGAATCGGAGGCAGCACCACCTCAGTTCCCTTTACATAATCAGGGTGGATAACAAACCTCCACGCCTCCTCTCGGGAAGTGTGATGAAACATCCGCTCTTACAGGTATCCCGACAAACACCGTCGGGATGAATAAAAGGCGCTAATTACGGGAGAACGCTGGATTCACGTCAGGACAGGTGAGGCCGAAGGTGCGCCTTTAGCGGCCGTTGGTAGAGTTACAGCGCTTGAAAACGATCCGCGTCCGCCCCGCGTCAAGTAAACAGCCCCCCACCCCAAGAGCGTTAAGAAGTAGGAAAGAATCGGAGCTTTGGGAATAGAGTGTTATTTATTTGTTCAGGCTGCCGATTAAATAAACCAATCCGGCCAATGCCGCCTTTGCTTCGCGTAGGTAGGAAGAACGAACGCCCGGAACGCGGACGACGAGTCGACCACTGTCTCTCGGCACGAGTGCCTGTTCTGCGGAGGCTCGCATTTTTACCCTCCCCTTTTCCTTCCGCTTCTCTGGATTGGGCTGCTACTAGGGAGCTTTAAAGACCAGGCGGGCTTGTGCTTCCCCCGCCTCGTGTAATTTATGCTGCGCTTCTCAGGCCGATTGCGTAGCTCAGCCGGAGCCAGCGGTGCGGCTGGGAGAAAGGAAGCAGCAGCCAGCGTAGTTTTTCTTCTTCTTCTTTTTAATTTCGAGGTTGTCAAGAGGAAGCTGGAACAGCAGACAGAGAGAGAGGGAGAGAGAGAGGGGGAAAAAAAAGTTGTACCGCTCGGGAGAAGCCGGGGCCAGAATCCGCGCTTGACACCCCCCACAGCCCTTCCGTGCAAAAAGGAGGGGACGGCGGAGGCTCTCACACACGCGCACAGAGGGATACACGCTTACCCGCACAAAGACCGACTCGGATGTTATTACTGGAGACCGGGCGCACGCTACGCGCGCCTCTAACCTAGACTCCTCTTCGTTCCTTACTTTGCCCTGGGTCTGAATCTGAATCGGAGAGCGGCTTTTTCAGCGGCGCTTTGGGGCGGAGAAAGGTGCCGTTCAGACATTCACTGCGTGGATGCCCTTCGCTTTCCCGCCCCCCCCTCCTCCCTTAACACGGCGTGCTGCTGCTGCTGCTCCAGCAGGGAGGCGGTGCGCGAGCAGCTGCTGCGTTTCCTGAGCGAGACCGCCTTTTGTTTTTGCTATTGCACCGAATTAAGCCTTCCCGCCCCCGCCCCGGTACCCCCCACCCGCGGGCCAGGCAGGCAGGGGCAAATCGGAGGCAACTGCCCGTGCGGGTAAGCGGTCATCGCCTCCTTTCCACCCTTCCTTTCACCCACCCCCGGTGTACTTTGCTCGGCGGCGGCTGCTGCTGCTCCTCCTCCTCCTCCTCCTGTTAAGGAAGTTTCCTCCCCTCTCTTCTTCTACCACCCGCGCCGCACTTCCCCTATTTCGCAGGCTGCCCGCCCCAACTCCTCGGGGAGGAAAGGCTGTTGCCATCACCCCCTTATCTCGAGCGGGGCTGGGCTGCGCGCAGACCATCCCCCGGCCCCTCAGCGAAGCCGAATGCCGGTGGCCGCCAATTCGCCACCCCGTACGGTGCAGCAGCCCGACTCCCGCCCCTTCTCTGCCTCCGCCCGCCTCCGGGACCGGGACCCCGCCAAGCTTCACCACCACCACCCAGGAGCCGTCGGCGCCGAGGAGCGCCAGGAGCCCCAGCGTCACGGCCAGGCCGGCGGGGAAGCGGCGGGGCGGACGGGCGGTAGTGGTGGCGGCAGAGCGGCGGCTCCTTCCGGCGCCCCTTCGCCACCCTCTTTGCTCGCCTTCTTGCCGCCCTCGCCGCCGCTACGTCCCGCTGGGGGCCCTTCGCCGCCGCCGGAGCCCCCCCGGACTCGCTCCCGTTCTCGCTCCGGATTCTTCAGCCTCCTCGCCATGAACGGCGGCACCACCGCTACAGCCGCCGCCGCCGCCGCGCACTTCCAGCCGCCTCCTCCTGCCCCACCGCATCTCCATGGGCCGAGCCTGCCCGAGTTAGGCGTCCGCAGCCAAGGCAGGGGCAGCCCCGCTGGACACGGGCACCCTCGAGCCCCGCCGGGTGCCCGGGCGCCCGCACCAGGTAATGGGGCCCTGGCGGGAAGGGGTGGGGGTGGAAAGGCAACGGGAGCAGGCAGCTGGGCGGGCTGCGAGCTGGGGAGTTGTCTGGGCTTTGGGCGGCGGAGGGGAGGGGAGGGCACCGCGCGAACGAGCAAGGTCTGGCGAAGTCGCAATTGAAGGGGAGCCGTCGCGCGCGGAGAGAGAACGAGCGAGCGGTGGCCGAGCCGGGCTGCTCCAGGCAGGCTTTGCGGGAATGGGAGGTGACAGGATGTCCGTGAAGTGACTAATAAAAGAGCGTTGAGGTGAATTATAAATGGATGCAAAAAAGGGGGGGTGGACAGAAAAATGGGGCGGGGGCTGAAGAGAATTTGGGAAGGTCTTGGCAGCTTTCCGATTAACCGTGTTTACTTGGAAGTGAAGTCCCACTGAGTTCAATGGGACGTAACTTCCTACTGAGGCGTGTTTAGGCTTTTAGCTTATTATTGGTTTTCTCTCTCTCTCTCTCTCTCTCTCTCTCTCAACGCGTGCTTAGAATTGCACGGCTGGGTTCGTGTTGCTATCCTGACGAATGTCGAGATCGCCGAAACATCCTCCAATCCTTTTTTTTACCCCCAGTCTACATGTTCATGATCAGAAGTCGGATCTTCGCCATAGCGAAGCGTAGTAATAATGATTATAATAGGAGACTGGGGGGAAAGGAAAGGTTAGGGAAGGTGGGTAAATGAGGCACAAGGGGAAGAGACTGCTTAGTTTAAGGCTTGGGAGGAAGGGATGGTGAAAAGAAATTCAGTTTCCCAGTAGTGCTTTGCTCTTTGTGGGTTCAGGGTTTGTTTATAAGCAATATCTATACTTATTTTCCCCACCTTTTGGTAGAAGGACAGAGAGCTAGTAATACTTCGTACTTTCTTTTTAGTACTTTGCTTCTGTCATACTGTGCTTTGCAATAGCAGTTGTATATGGTATGCTAGTTAAGTCAGTTCTCATTCTTTAGTATTGAATGTGTGTGCTCTTAATTAAGACAATTAAGATAGTTTTGTCTCCTAGAATTGAAGTTGGGAGGTTGCAAACATGGGATGAAATGTCTATTAGCAGTGGGGATGTGAGAATGAAAAAAGAGGGTCCATATTTGGGATTTGGAAGAAAATAGCAAGCAGCCTGAAAGGATATAATAGTTAACATGGTAAAGTTTGACTGGAATGCAGCTAATACATGTGTAGAAATGGCATGGTCAGGATCAAAGTTGGGTTAAACTAAATGCCTCTAAAAAAAAAACCACGTGGAGCTTGCTGGGTTATAGGTATAGGCCAATAACTAAGCTACTGTCATACAAACAGTATGTACTGAAAGCTATTTTTTTTGTTTTAAGTCAGTCTGTGAATTTTCCTTCTGCTACAAGAAGAAAAATGTATAGTTGTGGTAAATCATGTTTTGTCTTTTTGTGCTTTTCTAGTAAATTTGTTTTCTCAAAATAAAATTCCATGCATTTCAGCAACAGCATAAACTCAAGTACAGTATACCTAGGGTTATTATGCCTAGGATTAGAGCATGTTACTGTATTATTCCTCCAAACCAGCCAATAGTTCGTTTATATTGGTTGCATTTTTAATTTATTTATTACATTTATATGACCCACCCAAACACACCCTGTCACCTATATGGCGACACTAAGCAGCTATACAAACATTTTTTATGTGAACTTTGTAGACTTGGGGATTTTTAAGCAGTCATAGGGCTTTGTGAATAATAATTAATACAGCAATGTAACATTTGTGGAATGTCCATGACTAATAAAGTTTTAAGGTAACAATAAAGTATTGTTCAATTAAAAATTGCTTTAAATAAATTAAAAAATGCCCCATCTTCTGGGAAGACACACCCTCTGCCCTGCAAGATCTTACTCCTAATTCCAGATGTATGTGGGCTGGTTGTGGTTACTCAAATGCGAGGGAAATACACATTGCAGGTTATGAAACCAAACCTATTTCTTACATGACCCTTTTTAAAGTCAACTTTCATTTGCCTTTATTGAACAGCCAAGTAGAATTCGTATAGGTTCATATTTTGTTGTCCGAAGCAGTTGGGTGTAAAGAAAACTTTTTTCTGAGTTAACTATTAAAGAATAAAAATGCCAACACATTTTTCTATTTTGGAAGAAAAACACACAATTAGATATCACTTGTTTTAAAAATGTGAGTTCCAAGGTATGTCAGTCTTTCTTAAATGCAGCAACCTGTGAACAAATTTTGCAGTCATTTGGCAGGAATAAAAAAAGAAAGTTAAATTACCTTCTCTGGAATCTTATGAATTTAGCACACATCACCAGAATAGGTTGTTCCACAAACAGAACATAGCACATGTGGATTACATCTGTTGTTCCTTTAATGGAGCAAGCAAACAATTTTTTTTCATATTCTGGCAATGAGTTTTACATAGCCAGATATTGCCTCTTTTCCAGAAATAATCTATTTAATGTTATAAGTGAATATAAGAGAATCTTTGGGGACAGTGAGTACCAAAAAACTTTCAAGAAGATCTTATGGATGTTGTCACTGAATGGCTATCCTAATGTTCTTGCCTGTTCACAAGCTACTGCCAGGCTGGTACAGATTATTTATTTATTTGTATCTCAGTTTATTATTTTTACAAGGGAGTAAATGTATCTAATATTCCTTCTATTTTCCTCACAATAACAATCCCATGAGGTGGGTTGGCCTAAGAAAGAGTGACTGGCCTAAGGTCACCCAGCTGGCTTTCGTGCCTAAGGCAGGACTAGTACTCAGTTTTCCACATTCTAGCCTGGTGCCTTAATCACTAGACCAGGGGTCCCCAACTTCCTGTCCGTGGACCAGCACCGGGCCTCAGTATGTCAGCAACCGGACCGCACAAACAAGCAAAGCCCCATCCTCAGGATGCAGGCAGCATGAAAAACCACACCCATTCCAATCCATGGAAAAACCTCCCAACACAGAACCAGTCCCTGGTGTCCAAAAAGTTGGGGGCCATTGCACTAGACCAACCTGGTTCTCTTCCCCTTTCTCTCTGTAGGCTCTCTCAGTATGTACGTTTCTAAACAAAGCAATCCACTATTTTTTTAAGAATACTTGTTCAGTACTTTAAGAACCCAGAGGCCTTTTTGACTTTAAAAAGTGTTGCTTTAACTTTGCAGTGTGCCAACAATAATTCCTGTTTGTTTGCTTTTTTTAAAGTCAGGTGGGACAGGAAGCCTGACAGGTGTTGAGGAAAGTATCTGCAGGTACACTGGAGTCTGTGCATATTTCAGTGGTCTGCACGCTTGCTTTACAGTATTATCTACTGTAAAAATGCAACTATTTGTGCTTAGTTTTTTATTAATTGAAATACTGAGATTTGTACAACCCTTACAGTTAAGATTCTGCATTCCACATTTTGCTAGATAGTTCAGAACATTTTTTTTATCTATAGTTAAAAAATCTTTAAATAAAATAATCTGGCACAAATAGCAATAACAATTTGGAATGTGTATAAAGCATGCAGTTTGATTGAATGTAGTTTCTAAGTTACATTTAGGTATACTATAGTTATTGGAATAATACATAGATAGGCCTGACTAAAAAGAGAGGGGGTTATTTGGTTGTTTTTATATTGGAATTTATTAGTTTCTACAATCATTTATTTCTTTATAATGTTGAATTTCAGACTTGAATGCAGACATGCATAATACCAGTAAACATCACTAAAATAGATGGTTTTACTTCCAATTAAGTATGTATAACCACCATAGTTGGAACAAGGCTATGAATCTCTGTGACAAGTACTATGACTACATTTTTCAACCTCAGAAATAAATATACCTTCAGTTAAGAAGTTCAGGGAGAGGTTAGTTGTGAATTGTTTGTGTCTGTATCTTGTTTGCATTTTTCAAATTATTTTTTTTATTATGGACACTGTTGTTTCACTGGGAAAGTTACTTAATTGGAAGACCACACAGTTTGACTGGCTTTCCTATATTATTGATACAACCTCCCCTTTCCTACCTGGCATACATAGAAGTCTGTGGAGAGAGGAGTAAAGATTAGGAAATTTCTCATTTCATCCTGGACTTTGGAGGATTTGAAAGGTTAGAGTGTCTGTAGTTGCTGGATATATTGACAAAACTGTAGGAGAAACAAAGTTTGGCAGCCATGTCCAACACAGACTACTATTCTCAGATATTTCTATCATGCACCAAAATCATGAGTGCTTCTGCATTTGTCATAATTGTATAAAATAAAGTGGTTGTGCTGCCAGTTTTTCATGCAGCTGGAATTCCCCCTTCTGTTCAACTATCAACAGATTGACATTTTACTAAACTATTTTTGTTCTGGAAGACAGACATTTGAACTTTTTCTCCAAATCTTTTACACACACTATTTTACGCAATCCCAAAAAACAAAGTTGTGAGCTGTTGCTGGTCACATCTAATCTGTATAGCCATTGGAAGCGAGGAATGCAAGCCAGATTAAACACATCTATGCAAAAAAGAGGGGGAAATGCCGTCTAGGGGTGTGATTTGAAAAATGATCTTTAACAAACATTTCAATTATCAGTCAGATACTTCAAAGCTGAAGTTTTGGGATATCTGAGCAAGAAAAATAAGTGTTGTGCTGCCTTCAATTATTAATGTGGTTATTTTTCATGGACTGAAGTTCAACTATTGCATTCCTTGAAAAACAACCTAGTCTACAAACATATAGCTGAACATAGCATCTTAGAGATAGCACAATATGTTTTAGACTTTTGTTTTATAATGAAATTTAACACTAGGGATTAAGGCTTTTTTTTAAATAAAACTGAATTTAAACTTGCTTTTATAAAGGAAAGCACTAGAGGAAAAACTTAGCTTACTTGTTCTTTACCAATGGTGTGACAAATGATCACAATAGATGTATCTTGAATCACCCATTATCCCTGTTTGGAGGGCCTCTATAAATTGCTAGCCTCTTGAAAATTCTCCCCTATACATTCTGTAATATAGGGCTCTTTAATTCCATGGTATGCCCAATTCTAAATAGTACTAACCAAACAAAGTGGTTATTTTAGTTTTAAGGAAAAAAGCTGTTTCACTAATCGTTGTCCTTTTTTAAAGTATGGAAACTAAATGGCTTTGCTGTATGTTTCTGCATCTGGCAGCAGATATATTATTTCTCTTTGCTTTTTCTTCCTGCTCCCTGTACCATCTAAGCTAATATAATTCTTTACTGATTAAGTAGGCTGCATAATCTGCTTTAATCAGTTTAATAGCCTGTTAGTCTATAGCCTGAATTACAATGTGGCAGAAATCCCAGAGGAGAAAATATGTATGAAAAAATTTAAAAAAATATATCTTGGAACTCAACATTGTTTCAGAAGGTTGTCTTAGCTTAGAGGCGTATATTGATGTTGCATGTAGTTTCTAGATCAAGACAGAGTCTTAATTTGTTTTTTAAGACCACTGTATTACCCTTAGTGACCTCAGTAGAAAAAGGAACATCAACCAGAGGGTTTCAGATTTTTAATTTTGGGATAAATTGATTGCACCTTTTAAGCACCTTTTAATACGTGCTTAAAATATCCTTACCCTATTTTGTCTATACTTCTATAAACAATTTCTATGAGATGATAAAAATCCGAGAGATGTCTTATGATAAGTTCTATTTATCATTTTAGAAGAATAAATGCTGAAAGTTTGTAAACTCATACTTTAAGGTTTGGTGGCCTTTTTTTAAGGAAGAGGGAATCCTATTTTTAATTATTTTGTAAACAGTTGTGTTTATTTGACTGGTAAATACATGAACACTGTTGCAACAATGGGTGCAGATTTTTAAAACTCTTACCTTTTTGTAGAGTTCAGTGATTCACTTCTGGAAAGTCGATCATTATGGCTTTAAAAGCCACCGATTGTCTATTTAGTTTGTGTTACTTGTGAGGAAGCTTTGTGTTTAGAATCTGGAATTAGAAGAGTAATTAAGATTATGTGGGTTTCTATCATTGTGGCCACCTATTCAAAACATGTTTGTTGAACCTGAATATTTAAAAAAGGAACAAAAATAAAGCCATGTATATTTGCTAAGCTCTATCCATTTTCTTATTTCAGTGACCTTGGAAAAGCAAAATGTGAGTGTCCCAATGGAATTTATTAGTTTCATATTTTTTGTCTTTAAAACACTGTCAAAGATCAACTCATGATAAGATGTGAGAATCACACTGAATACATTAGAGTATGAGTAGATAGAAAGTAGTACCAAAATGACGGCGGGGGGGGGGAATCTGAGTTCAAATTTAGCCCTGAATACATCTTTGGTGGGACTTTAGCAAATAATGCCATATCTAGTGACTATGTCATTATTTACTTTATACAGTATATTCTTTATAGGGCTGATGTATGAGTAACTAGTGCTTATTTTTGAAGGACTTTAACTGGATGAATTCACGGTTAGAAAAGCATGTATGTATGCATGCATGTATATGCGTGTATAAAACCGTTTCATCAGTTTTAGTTTAAGAGCCTGTCACTTCTAAGTACTATATATACAATCTCAAATATATATACATAGAGTGGTGATTTTAGTGGAACAGCAAAAAGAGGAAAATGATTTTTTTTCGTCCACTCCAGCAAGCTTGGCCACTGGGCTGCTTCTTTTGCGGACAAAGAATGTGTGGGAGAGTGACGTGTCCCCTGCTGCCTGAAGTACGTTTTGTAAAAGGTCTTCCTTGCTGCACTAGGCCACGTGGGTCGGGACAAACATAAACACTCAAAAAACTGTTACGTACTTCAGGTGGTGTGAGGCGTGTTGTTCACCCACACACTCTTTGTCCGCAAAAGAAGCGGGCCTGGTGGCCAGGCTTGCCGGAGTGGACGATGGCGGGCTTCTTCGGGTGAACGGTTACCGGTAGCTGGAGTGACCATTGCAGGTAGGCAAGGGTGCGCCGTGCGCATGGGTCACGTTGCTTGCTCTTTTCGTCCGCAAAAGAAGCAGACCGGTGGACAGGCGAGGCATGGGTCACGTCCCTCGCAGTTTTCGGCCATGAAAGAAGCAGCCCGGTGGACAGGCGAGGGGTGTGGGGGGGAAATTAAGACAACCCTCGACAAGAAGGTCTAGCCGTTTTTCCGGGGGTCAAAACAAAATAAGACAGTATCTTTAGATAGATTTTTACTCCAAAAGCATTTTATTAAAATAAATTTGATAAA
>JANHFL010004360.1:347129-357410 GCA_032468155.1 Oxyrhabdium leporinum
GGGGGGAAATTAAGACAACCCTCGACAAGAAGGTCTAGCCGTTTTTCCGGTGGTCAAAACAAAATAAGACAGTATCTTTAGATAGATTTTTACTCCAAAAGCATTTTATTAAAATAAATTTGATAAAAATAAAAAAAATCCGATTTAAATAAAAAAAATCTGATTTTAATATTAAAAAAATCTGATTTATTTTACTTTATTTTTTTAAAATCATCGATTTTTATCCACCCTGGCAATGGGCTAACGTAGATTTAGCCATACTTTAAAATAGTACATTACACTGATATTTGTTTGAGTGCTAGACTAATATCTGGTAGACACTGTACTGAGATCTTCCAAAAGGTTCAGTGGATAATTCTGTGCCAGTTGCGTGGGGGATGTTTTTTAGCCCTGTTTAGGGCACAGGATTGTTGTGGAGCTACGATAGTAGAGACACTACTGTGTAATCTAGAGTTCAAGAGGAAAGGCAAAATATAAACCTCTTTAATAGTGTTGGTAATCACGAACTTGTCCTGTTTATTTTAACATGGCCACTTTAAGTATGATTAATGTTCTTTACCTTAATTGTGTACCTGGAAATCGGCTTCTGTTTTTAAGGCAAGACGATTCCTACAACCAAATCTCCCACTTAAATTAATCAGTGGAATTCTGGGCAGCAATATGATATTATTAAATATACAAAATTAATTTTCTAATTTATAAGTACATTTTTAAGATAATGTCAAAAATGATGATTTATTTTTAATATAAGACAGCTTACAATCTGTGAAGGGACTCTGATTTTAATGTAGTAAATTGGCATAATAGGTTGCAAGTTCCTAGTGAACACACTTAGCCGAGTTCCCAGTACATAATTGAGTACAAAATGGGCTGAATAAACTTGACAACTATGCCAGATAATATTTCATATAGTGCCTCTGAATAAATCATTATATTCATTGAAACTGCATTTAACAGTAGAACTAAACTTACCAAACAGCAAGATTTAACATCCAGAAGTGTGTATGAGTTCCTCGTATTGTATAAAGGTATGAAGAGTTAATGTGTCTGGAAGAGTTAAATAAGTGAAACATACTGGCACTTGAATTTCGACTTCTCAGCGATACTTAAGTCTTTTTCAAAAATACACTAAGAATGTTACTCAATCCGTATACTTCTGTTCTTTTTTTTTATGTATAAAAATAAAAATACAACCATGAATATGTCAAAATACATTGCTTATGTGAGACTCTTTCAAAGCCCGTTCACAAATGCATGATTACTATTCATAGTAAGATTCTTTGACTCACATTTCCGTGTTCCAGAACATACCTTTGTATGGAACCCAGGAGTTAGATGTGAGAATACATATGTTTGCACATGGGAACTAGTGCAGATTGATGCATCATCTCATCCGGCAAGGTCCTAATGGACTTGCTTATGTGAATGAGGTATACTTTTCTTATTGTCAGTTCTAATACTTTGATGGAATCGGATCACTAATTTTCTTTGACTCACTTTCTGTGAATGAAGTGGCAAACGTGTGAACTAGCCTGTAAAGTGATTGGCATTTTCTCTTGTTTTTTGAAATCCCCACCTCCACTCCTAGTTGGAGTAAATTTTAAAATGGTTTGATGTGGTTACACTTACTAAAATTGGAAGGTTTATTAAATTTGGGCATGATACCATAATGCTATAAGCCGTGTTTGCAATACTATCTTTTACAATATAAGCAACACGGTTAAAAGATTAAATAAGGTTGAAATAATTTATAAGTTTATTTCAAATATTGCTAATCAAATTACAGGTTTAGGGAGAGGCTTTCATTTGCAAAAGTATGCTATCTGAAGCTTCAGACATTTGACAGATGTAAATTGTCCTATTAAACAATCTACGTCTATGAATAATAAAATCTGCAGACAAGAATTTCATAATTGAGGGGAAGATCTATTTCTGTATGGCATGTTATTATGAAATATTGTGAGAGGAAATTGTTCATTTTGGTGTTATATATTGGGATTCCTCCCTCTCAATTATCAGCTCTGCCGGTATTTATCTAGCAAGGATGCTCTGAGTCTACACTCCTATTGATTTTAAATGGGCATTTAGAATTCATTAGCTTGCTGAATCAGCCTTATAGCAGTTGAAGTAGCAATGCTCTTCAAGTAATTTTGTCTTCTGAAGTACAGAGGTGGACATCTACATAGCTCAGGTCTGTCTGGATGGAGCACAGCGTCCACGATGCGTTACCTCAAAATGAAGCATGGGGCTGCTAGTACCTTAAACTGTGTGACCTTTGTAATTGAAGTGAAGCCTAACAAAATTTTTATTCTGCCACTTATTCAGAAACGGTTACAATAGATAGATAGATAGGTAGATGATACGATGAATGGATGGATGGATACATAGATACATGGATGGATAGGAATATTTAATTATCTTAATTAGAATGCTTTACCCGTTGTGCCTACTGCTAAAAGAATGTTCCATTAGCAACCCAAAACATTAAAATGTATTGAACCCTTTTCAGCTTGTGCAGGCATTTTAGCAGCCCTTCGTTTTGCCCAACATTTTTAAGAGCCACTTGATTTCAGTGAAGGAAAAAGTTGGTGAGGTGGTGATATCTTTTGTTTTGCTGTTACGGCTGCTACCCTTTTGTTCATATCTGTGGGATTGAGTTGGCCACTTCCCATTCATGGAAAATTAGTAGACAACAAATGAACAGCTGTAGCTGGGATCAGGATCCACCCTTGACTGGATATAATTTTGTGTGCTGTTGTTGCACCTGTGAATGATACGCTCTATCACCACTTGTAATCTACTTTTAATCCATTTTAGATTTCATATTTTGTATTTTTATCTCTTGTGTTTTTATTGAAATGTAATGTGAATGTGCCATATGATAAATAAATAAATCCACAAGTAGCTAGGCTAACATAATGAGTAGCTTTAATAGAATGTAGTCTAACTCCTGCATGAATTAACCATGTGTTCCTCATTGAAATCCTCATACTTTACTTCTTTTTTTAATCAAAGATGTAGGCACATGCCTTGGATAATGTGACTAGATTATTTTACATATTTTGCAGGTATAAAATGGTTGTAGAGCCTGCTGTATGTGATACAAATAATGTTTTGTCATATCCATATATCTGAAAATCCAAAGAATAAGAAAGGGAAAAATAAAATTAAGGAAAAAGTATCATGACATTTAGAGAGGGAAATGAATAGGTTTCCATGTACTTCAATATAAAGAAGTGTGGAGAGTTTTTAAAATATTAAAAAGGATATATAAAGAAATATTAAAAGACGAGAGGAATAAAAAGTAAAATTTGAATAAAGGAATAAGGAATTTAGAAATATCATAGTGTTGGTGTAAATAACTCAATGTATTATGTCAAGAAAATAAAAATCACTAAACTAACAATGAATAAACTAAACTAAGAATGAATCCTGAGACTTATGGTCAATGCAGTATAAATCACTGAATAAAATTATAAACTAAAAATTAATTTCATATTAGTACAAATCTATTTTGCTTTTGGTATCTTGTGAAATTAAAATGCAAACTCTACATAGAAAAACCCCAAATTTGTTTCCAGTATTATACAAAACTTTATAAAGCAGAAGAGATTTCCTCTTTGAAAAGAATACTGGACAAAACAAAGATTTTCAAAGATAATAGATAAATAAAAGCAAATGATGAATGGACCTCTAACAATATAGGAAGGGAAATCTGTGAGGCTATAAAAAAAAAATAGGGAAAGCTCCTGGCCCGGATGATTTATATATTGTTTATTATCAATAGATGTGATAATATTTTCCAAAATTAAAATGCACGTCATTGTCTTGTTCCTTTAATCTAGGAGTTCAAGGTATTTAAAAAATTGTCAGTCTCTTAATCTGAAGAAAGATATTGTCAAAAACTAGATTATTGAACTAATCTAGTTAATTATTCAACTAGATTATTCAACTAATGAACATCTAATTAATTATATACTTTCTATAGAAGTATGCCGTACAAAAAATATTTTGTTCCCTTTATATCTTTTAAAACTTGGCTACTATAATTTACCCGTAGTATGGATACCACTTACCTACCACTTACTTACAGCTCACATTGGTTTGAATTATATACATATGTAAGATTTTAATTGATTGGACTGAATTAGCTTATATAATTAAAATATCTACTTAGGTTACAGATACTTATAGTTGTTCTGTAGAAGTGTGTGGACTATTTTTTTAAAACAATTTCAATTGACTGTACCATAACCTTCTAATTCTTCTCTGTGACTGTAATATATATTTGATTTTGATTTATACATAACATTTATTTTTGAGGGATTTGGTTTGTGTGCATACAGTATTTACGTGTGTGTTTTCATAATAGGTTCTAAATCAAAAAACACATAGACACATAGTACACAATATGTACATACAGATAATGTGCCTCTGCAAGAGTTTGCAAGTTCTGTCTGAACAATAATAGTGTCATGCTGCAAACTCCTCCCCTTTTGTGCATGTATGCAATGTCATTATGCACTAACAAAAGGACTTGCATCACAATGGTGTGCAATGCTACTTTTGTAATTCTGTCCTCACCCTGACCCAACAGATGCTGCTGTGCATACGATATGTGTGCATTTTCTTTTCTCTTAAAAAAGCACTCTCATTTTTAAGTGAGCAGATAATTGCATGAATGTTAAAGGTATTCAATTTTAATTTTTCCAAAGCCAAAAGAAATGGCTGTGAAGAGTACTTTTAAAAGATTAGTAAGAGGGTCTCTGTCTCAGACTTCCTGATTAAAGGAGGCACGATTCAAGCAAGATTGAAGGGGTAGAACAGTATTTGTCAAACTTGGTAATTTTAAGAAGTGTGGAACTTTTAACTCCCAGAATTCTCCAATTACTGGCTGGGGAATTCTGGGAGTTAAAGTTCCATAGTTCTTAAAGTTTCCAAGTTTGAGAAACCTTGGGGTAGAGGAGCAAATTATTAATTCCAGAATTCTTGTACTTATCCACCCGGGATAGAAAAACACTCAAAGAAAGAAGAAGCAAATAGTGGGCAGATCAGAGTTGAATGATACGGCAAAGATGATAGAAGCCCGGTGAAAGCTTATAGATTATACTGTTCATCAATAAATGATAGGCTGACCCTTTAGTCTCAAAACATTTGTGGAATATCTCAACACGAAAGCTGCAAATGACCTCTAACAAAGATTTTCTTTGTTGTTGTTTTTATTTTGTTTAATTGAATCTGTGTCCCAAAACAATGCCATGGCAAACAAAGACCATAATATTCTTACGGATCTTCTTCTGTATTCTGTTATATTTTTATTGGAACATGCAGTATTAAAAAGATATCATTGCTATCTTAATACAAGCTTCTCAAAAGAGAAGGGAGGATGTCAGTATCTAAATACCTCTTTTTCTTTGGGAACAAAAGTTCAAACTGTACCAGCTGATATCCCCAGCATGCTATTGGTGAGAAATTCTGGCTGTTTAGCTGTATTTAGAGATCCTTAGGTCCACCAAACCTGTTATGAGAAATGTTAGGGAGAACACACAATATTAGGCCTAGGCCTAATCTTTTATGGAAGAAAAGTTAACTTCACCCTAGGTATAAACAAAACTTTTTTGGGGGGGGCTTACGAAACCCCTTGGAAACATACTTTCTTTATCCCGTTTCAGTGAACAATTTATGTTTCCTGTGGAATATACTGGCTGGTGTATTGTGCTGTCAAATGCTCATCTCTTTCTCTCTTTCAAAAATTGGTTGCTGTAATTGAATAAAAGCACATTGCTTTCAAAAATAGGGCAACTGGATCACTCATCTGAAATATGGAAAGAGAGGCAATAAGCGAATTAGCATTTGAATTGCTAGCTTGTCCGATACCTAGTAAAGGGAAGAGGAAATAGGCTTGCCCACTGGGGGGGAGGGGGAAATCCCCCAATGGGTCGTAGTTTAATGTTTCATTTGTGTTAAGCTTTCAAAAGTGTAATTTTGATTACAAATAGCATCTCTCTTCACATTTAGCCATTGCCCTTGTTTACTAAAATAGCTGAAATTTAATTTTCATTCTGCGCTGTTTTTTTTGTTCTTCATTATCCTGTACAAGCATATTTGGCTGAGGTTGCTCTTTCTTTTTTGTTAACAACATGTGTTTTGTTTTAGAAATAACTTCCTTTTTGATCATTGGGAAGTTTTTGACACAGTGGTCCATATTGTCAGGTGTCCAGACCAATGCTGCCAGGGATTCTTTTCCTCTTCAGTGCTCAGACTGTTTCATTCCAAGGAAAGAATCCTGAGAGAAAAGATTTTGGACATCCATGGGATGTCTGGATTATGGTCTTGATATCCCATGGAATTAATTGGAGCCTTGACATTCAGATAAATAGCAGTGGGGAGTCCAGGGCATCAGGAAATGAAAATAGAATATACACCGTTCTGGCAGTCCTCAACTTACAACAGTTCATTTAGTGACCATTCAAAGCTACAACAGCACTGAAAAAAATGACTTATGACCTTTTTCCGCACTTATGACCATTGCAGCATCCCCATAGTCACGTGATCAAAATTCAGACACTCGGCAACTGATTCATATTTATGACAGTTGCAGTGTCTGGAGTCATGTGATCACTTTGTGATCTTCTGACAAGCAAAATCAGCGGGGAAGCCAGATTCACTTAACAACTGTGTCATTAATTTATCAACTGCAGTAATTCACTTAGCAACTGTGGAAAGAAAAATTGTAAAATGGTGCAAAATTTACTTAACAAATGTCTCACTTAATAACACAAATTTTGGCTCAATTGTGGTTGTAAGTTGAGGACTCCTTGTATTAATATGTGACTATGCTAAATATTTATCTCTGAAATACCCTTTCCAAATTTCTCTTCTAAACTTTCGATATCAAAACATGTTCATGCTTTATTATTTTTATATTGTCCTTTCACTTGTTGAGCTAGAGCACGGGTGTCAAACTTGATTTCATTGAGGGCCGCATCAGTTTTGTGTTTGACCTTGGGGGAGCAGGGGGAAGTATGGCCAGGATCACGTCACTTGTGTTGGGGGTGCCACCTGTGGCGGCCCGAGCGCTCTGCCAGCGAAAACGGGCTCCCAAGCTCTGTTTATGGCTGCGATGGACTCCTGCAACTCTCTGCCAGTGAAAACGGAGCTCCGAGTAGCCACATACGGCCCTTGCGAGCTCTGTTTTTGGCTTGGATGGACTCCTGCAACCCTCTGCCAGTGAAAACGGAGCTCCGAGTAGCCACATACAGCCCTTGCGAGCTCTGTTTTCAGCTTGGATGGCCTCCTGCAATCCTCTGCCATTGAAAACAGAGTTCGGGAGGGCCATGCTCAACACTCATGAGCTCTGATTTCTGTAAATGAATATTTTAATATATTTTCAGTATTGTCAATTCACAATTCATACGAGAACCAATTTGGTGAAGTGGTCAGATTTGCCTTGAACAGCACGATGGGTGACAAATAAATGAAATAATAAATAATAATAATGTGGTTAAGGCACTGGCTAGAAACTGGGAGACTGTGAGTTTTGGCCTCACCTTAGCCACACAGCCAGCTGGGTGACCTTTGACCCATTCTCCCTCTCTCAGCCCTAGAATGAGACAATGACAAACCACTTAAGAAATCTTGCCAAGAACACTGCAGGAATTAGTCCAGACAATTTCTGAGAAGTGGACATGATAGAACAGAAGAAGTGGACGCGGTGGCTCAGCGGTTAACGATGCTGAGCTTGTCAGCTAGAAAGCTGCCAGTCTGGGTTTGAGACCTGAGCGCTGCATGATGGAGTGAGCTCCCTTCCTTGTCCCAGCTCCTGCCCACCTATCAGTTCAAAAGCATGCAAATGCGAGTAGGTTAATAGGTACCATGTCAGTGGGACGGTAACTGTGTTCCATGCTCCTCAGCATATAGTCATGATGGCCACACGACCAGCATTTGGACAACACTGGCTTCCTTGCCTAATAAATGGTGATGAGCACCTCCCCTTGAGTCAGACACAACTGGATAGGGGACCTTTACCTTACCTTTACATTTACCTTAGAAATGAAGAAAAATAGTTTCTTTTACATTTTTCCTTCTAATTTCATGATGGAATGGTTGTTTATTTTGATTTTAATAAATTTATTGCTGGCCAGTCTCAGGGGGCTATGACAGGGTTGTCAAACTCAATTTCATTGAGGGCCACATCAGGATTGTGTTTGACCTTGCGGGGCTGGGGTGAGCGTGGCCAGGGTGGGCATGGCCAGTGTGACGTCACTTGTGTCGGCGGGGCACCTGTGATGGCCCGAGCGCTCTGTCAGTGAAAACGGACTCCAGAGTTCTGTTTCCAACTGCGATGGCCTCCTTCTACCCTCTGCCAGCAAAAACGGAGCTCGGGAGGGCTGCGTGCAGCCCTCGCGAGCTCTGTTTTTGCTGGCAGAGGCACCGTGGGCCAGTCCTTCATTGTTTCCAGGGTGGCCCCGTGGGCCAGATCTAAGCACCCCGTGGGCCGGATCCGGCCCGTGGGCCTTGAGTTTGACACCCCTAATCTATGGTTTACACAGAATCATAGACTGGAAGAAGCCTTGGAAATATTCTCTTGACCCCTAGCCCCAGTGCAGGAGCCCATCATTACAGCATCCTCAACAGATGACCATTCATTCTCTTCTTAATATTTCCTGCAAAGGAAAAACCATTAGCTTCAGTAGGACTTTCTCCTATTGTTGAAGAGTTAAAAGACATAGGTGTAGAATTACTGAATTTGATATGCTTTTCAATATATTTTCTTGTTGAACAACTAAAATGTAATCCCATATATTATATTCTTGAGGATAAGTGTGAATCAGTTTAGTAGGCTTATTTCTGAGCAGATTTGAACAGAGCTGTAAATTGTTAAGGGTAGAGTGTGAGGATTGGCACCATGCTAAGAGGAACATAACTACGAGTAGACGTGAATAAGAGAATCTTCTATACATGCTGAATAGAAGGTGTGTAGGTGAATAAAAAGAAGATAGTAAAAGGAGAAATCCTGTTCATTTAAATTGTACAAGAAAAGACATAATTATGTTCAAAGTCTTCAGAGGGAGATCACCGTGTTGCCGAAACATTTTCCAAATCTTTAACAGCTCATTAATAGCCTTAGATATTTCCTTTACATTTCTTTACATTTATAACCCAAGAGATTATTCTCAACATGCTACTTATTGAATGGGATTCAGTCTAGTGGCTTCATTGGCTAGTAGGCAAAGAATTTCAGTAATTATTGCTGAACAAATCCTTGAGCCAAGCCATCTTTGAAAGCAATTACGATGAAGCACATGGAAAAAGAAGAGAAGAATCATCTCAAAGGTGCTTTTTCAAAAGCCAACTGAACTTGTGTTTTTTCCTTGAGGAAAACGTTTCACTTCTCATTCAACCAACTTTAAGACAAACATGACTGGGATGACTAATAATCTCCATAGACAAAGAGTAGAATCGGTTCTAGTTGGTTCAACAGTATTGTTCAAACAGTATTGATTTATATCCTTCAGAGAATCCTTAAAGGGAAGACTCGGGGCTGAGCATGGTATTCATGGCTGGGTAGCTGCGTTATGAATACAGGTAGTTTTCAATTTACAATCATTCATTTAATGACTGTTCAAATTTATAGCGGCACTGGAAAAGTGACTTACGACCAATCATCATACTTGCAACTGCAGCAGCATATACCCACAGTCACGTGATCAAAATTCAGGTGCTTAGCAACCACATGAATATACGATGGTTGCAATATGCTGGGATCATGGGAGCCCCATGTGCAATATTCCCAACGGGCTTCTGACCAGAAAAGTCAATGGCGGAATCTGGATTTGCTTAACAGTCGTGTTATTCACTTAACAACTGCAATGATTCATGTAACTGATGCAACATATTTCATAAAATTGGGCGAAACTCACTTAACAGCCTGAGCAACAGAAATTCTGGTACCAATTATGGTTGTAAGTCGAGGACAACTATATCGAGAAACTGATTGAGTCAGTGAAGTTTCCACCAGAAGTATCACCATTGGCATTGAAACTGGATCTTCTTTACTATCATAACTTAGAAAAATGGTTATCACAACACACTTTTAATATACCTATTTGTTTGAAACCAGTTATGATGATAGTGGGAATAGAAATATCTTAAATAAATTGAGTATCTGTTTAAAAGCATCAAACAGAACAGAACAGAACTGAACTGAATAGAATAGAATAGAATAGAATAGAATAGAATAGAATAGAATAGAATAGAATAGAATAGAATAGAATAGAA
>JANHFL010004360.1:357510-368823 GCA_032468155.1 Oxyrhabdium leporinum
AATAGAATAGAATAGAATAGAATAGAATAGAATAGAATAGAATAACAGAGTTGGAAGGGACCTTGTAGGTCATCTAGTCCAACTCTCTGCTCAAGCAGGAGATCCTATACCAGGGATGTCAAACTCAAGGCCTGCAGGCCAGATTTGGCCCGCAGGGTGCTTAGATCGAGCCCACAGGGCCGGCCTGGAAACAGCAAAAGACCGGCCCATTGTGCCTCTACCAGCAAAAACAGAGCTTGGGGGGAAGGGCTGCAGGAGGCTGTTGTGGCCGAAAACAGGGCAGAAGGGAAGGAAAGGAAGGAAGGAAGGAGTTAGTTTATAATGAGAGTGAGGGAGAGTCTCAGAGAAGTCCTGCGTTAGCACTTGGCCACCACAGGTGCCCCCAACACGAGTGACGTCGAGCTGGCCCCATCCTCCTGGCCATGCCCCCCTCTGGTCCTCTGAGGTCAACCACAACCCTGATGCAGCACTCAATGAAATCGAGTTTGACACCCCTGCCCTATACCATTTCTGACAGATGGCTGTCCAGTCTCTTGAAAGCTTCCAGTGATGAAGCAGCCACAACTTGTGAAGGCAAGCTATTTCATTGGTTGATTGTTCTCACTGTCAGAAAAGTTTTCCTTATTTCTTGAATCTCTCCTTGATCAGTTTCCATCCATTGTTCCTTGTCTGTCTTTCGGGTGCTCTGGAAAACAGGTTGACTCCCTCCTTTCTGTGACAGCCCCTCAAATATTGGAAAACTGCTATCATGTCAGCCTTGGTCCTGCTCTTCACTAGACTAGCCATGCCCAGTTCTTGCAACCATTCTTCATATGTTTTAGCCTCCAATCTCCTAATCATCTTTGTTGCTCTTGTGCAAATTGTACAAATTGGCTCCCTCTTTTGTGAAGATCAAAATAGTGTAAATTGGCATGTGTCCTGTTAAGATAGTTAAGAATGGGGAAAAAATTCAGGATGGCACAGAAATGCTAAAAGTCGAATATCATACAGCCAAGAATATATCTGGTAGATTGTTGATAAATACACTGAAGTTGTCCTTGGCTGTGTTTCTTCAAAAACTAGAAATACAGTACTTCATACGTTCATGATAATCCAGTTTAGTTTAAGTATTAAAACATGTTATTTCTTTTGAGACTTTGTGTATTTGGCTGTACAGTATAGAATATATTAACGCCCTTTGAAGGAGGAGACTGAACCAAAACAATGAATTAGAAATGTTCATAAAATATGTACCAAATATTGATTCTATAGTGTAACTGGAGAAAATATATTTCCTGCTTTCAAATGCAACGCTGATGTTGCTCCGTTTGACACAGACAACAGATAGGATGGTCAGAAACCTAGTGGAAGAAAAATTATTGAGCTGTGGGTATGCTGTTCTCCCCCTTGGCACTTTAATGATTGCAAAAAAAAGAGGCTCTTTTTGCTACTACCGGTGCTAAGCATACTTACAAGGAAAGTTAAGATGAGATGGCATAGGCTTGAAATGAGTGGCGGAAGTCTCTCTTGATCTCTTGTCCTGTCTGTAAAATTAAGACTGAGCACTGTGAGATCTGAATTCAGACATGAAGGAAAGAACATGGATGCTGTAAGGACAATTGCTGTCGTATGTACATAAAAACATTTGAAGTGACCCTCTAAATTGATACTGCATTTGTGAATCATAATTGAATGTTTAGTAGGGTTGAGGTACTCCCAGAAAGGTGAAACTATTAAGATTAAAAGAAAAAAAATATTTAAAGAAGCCGTAACAGTACAACACAGAATGTATTTATTTGACAGTTATGCCTTTAATTGGCCTTCTTGTCCTTTAGATTAGATCAGATTTAAACTTTAGGGATCAGTTTTTACTTGTGATATTTTCTTCCAACTCTTCAACTGCAAATATCTATACTTTCCATTTCTATAAGTCCTTGGCTTCTATATTCATTTTCCTGATAAAAATTACTTCAGAGAATTCAGATGTAATAACTTGACTTAGATGAGTGTTAACAAAATTCAGTTGGATCAAAGAAGGTTAATAGGATTTTAAAATGTATCAAAAACAGTATTATCAGAAAGACATTAGAAAATCATTATACTATTGTAGCAAGCTCAGAGGTGGTTTAGGCCTCAGGCTATAGTTTGTAACACAGGGATGTTCTTGTTCCATATGGATAGACAAAATTAGATATAAATTATGGGTTGTTGAGAATCATCTCCGGAAGCCTGAAATCAGAACAGTTGGGAATCCCTCTAATGTCCATTTCCAAAGAGATTACAGTAAATTGTACTATGGTATGGTTATTTAATTTTCTTAACGAAATAGAAGTTGCACAGAAACGCTAGGAAGATAAAAACTGACAAAGGTGGATTTAGCTGTTAAAAGCTTGTGTGTGTGTGTGTGAAGTGACACAATCTTTGATACATTTTTATATGCTATGTTTTAAACTATAGGTTTAAACACTCTGTTTTATTTGAGAATGGATCCTAATAATAGATTTTCTGCAATAACAGCTTCTGCCTTCCCTCTCCGTTTCTGCTGCCCGCCTGCCTTGTCGTGTGAACACTGATCTACTATGGAGAGGGACTGTGCTAGTTTGGTTCCATTTTATTTGTGTAGAAGGTTGCTAAGATTTATAAGTAACTGAGTCCTAAACAATGTCAACAATATGCTAAACTTAGAATATATTAATTGTTCCCATAATGCATTCTATAGGTTATAGGAGGGCTTAGTATGTTGTGGATGCACCAAAACTTTTAAAAAAAGAAATAATCAAGCCAGTCACTTAATTCTTAGAAGATTAAACTTAATTCTTAAAGAAACACAGTAATTCTCACCTTAAACGAACTGCACAGAGATGTTTATGGCAACATCTAGACTCAGCCAGTTTTGCACAGCTGGTGCTGTAAAAAACAGAACTGGGAGAAAGAGTGGATGAAAAAAAAAACCCCACCCCTCTCTATTACAAAACTCATTGCAAGGGTTTGCCAGTGCAGAATGCAGAGGTTAATACCAGGATTAGTACCAGACCAACAATCAAGCAGTAAACAACAGCTTAATCAAGAAACTACCGAGAAGAAAACAACAGCCCCACTGATACTGACAGGGCAAGCCACTGCATATAAACAGATAGTAAACCCCACTGCATTTTCAGTGCTAGAAGATGTTACCTAGTTGGGTAATGAAATGTCTGCAATAAGACAACCAAGGTCAGAGAGCATCAAGGACTCCACAGTTCAATCCTGAGTTACAAATATTCTCTTCTGTTGGTATATTGGTATACCTTTCTTGACCACTGATTAACAGCAGTGACCAATCCACTTCTGCTACTAACAAACGGGCCAATGGGAAAAGACCTGGTGGAATAATGAACCTTGCCAGTATATTCCTAATACAAGGTCTCTAAAGATATGAAAAAACTATTGGAGATTATGTATTTCAGAGGTGGTGATTTCCATATAAGAGTTTATGCTGTCAGCACCTGATAAAGAGATGAGATGTGGTTAGTGGTTCACTGGGTGAAGTGTGTTGTGTTGTGATTTCAGTAGTGACCAAGTAGCCTAAACAGCTAAAGCAAATGTCTGAATAATACTTTTGTAATTTTATTTATTTTTATTATTTTTTCCTAGGCTGTTTTCTTGTTCCCGTACAGATAATAAAAAACTGCTAACCAATATCCTCAATGTAAAGTTTAAAGTATACCTTACAACGAAATCTATACTATTGTATCGTCTCTCTCCACTGCTTCCACAAAGAGCAGTGAGATAGTAGTCCTGACCTCTCCTGGAACAAGATTCTCCAGCTTAGGAGTAGTCAACGTGCACTCAAACCCGCTTTCAACCGTTATTAAAATGGAGTACTCAATATGCAAGCACCACTGACATTGTTCTAATGATAGCATTTCACAAATGCATTCATGCATTCAATGTGGACTTCTTTAGGAGAGAAAATCTATTTGCTTCCTTGTGAGGGAGGAACCTGATAATGCAAGGGAATTCCAGGGCTAAAAATTAGACCAAGAAGTTAAAAAAACAAAGGAGAAAAAATTCCCAGAAGAAGGCAGTGATAAACCACTTTGAATTATTGCCAAGAAACTGCTGTGGTTGTGTCTTTTGAAGTCCCCAGAAGTCAAGCTCATCTTGAGGGCATTTTTATCTTTGATATAGTTTGTAGACATAGTTAACTGTTACCTGAACCTGCATGTTAACTTCAAAGATACATATTTTAAGGGTAAAAGAAATCTATACTGTTATATTCACAGAGGAGGTTTTAGAAGTAAAGTAGAAATAAAATATGTGCCATGGACAATATAGAGAGTTTGTTTTTCTCCATTAATGAAATATTTAATGTGTGTTCTGAAAGAGAGTTCCATGCCAAAGAATGAATGTTCTGCACTTTTGAGATGTCATCTAAACCTAAAGCACTGTTTCTCAACTTTGGCAACTTCAGAATAGGAGGACTTCAACTCCTAGAATTTTCAGTCAGCTGGGAATTGAAGTCTACCTGTTTTAAAGTTGCCAGAGTTGAGAAACACTGGCCTGGAGGCTATTAAATTATCAAGCACAAGATACCTTGAGATATATTCTGTGTTGAAACCAGTTGACTGTGCCAGATTTAATAATAAGCTGTGTTATTGCTTTTTGCTCCACATTTTTCTTCCGTTGAAATAAGAGGTTCCAAAAATGAGAGTGCGAAATATAGCAGCAACTAGACCGATAGTCCATAAATATACACATTATCAAATATGATACAGATTTGTGAAGAGAGAATTTTACATGCTGTGAAGTGTTACTGCCATATTTAACAGTACAGTTTTTATAAAAGATAAACCTAGCATTGTGTGTAATGTGTTTTTTTTTTAAATTGAATCTGCGCTTTCAATCTTTCACATTTTGGCATTTTGTGGATGTTGTTACAAATTGGGAGACCGGGACAGTCTCTGAATTGGTTTGAGTCTGGTATCAATTTCTCTGATAAAACAACAAAGAGGATTGTCACATCTTAAAGTTAAATATAGTTGTTATGAGATGAACTTTCGTGGTCTACATCAGCAACCCCAACCTTTTGGGCACCAAGGACCAGTTCCGTGGGAACAGGTTTTTCCAGGAACCAGAGGGGGCCTGGTTTCGTGTGCTGCCTGCATCCCACACATAGGGCTTTGCTTGTTTCTGCAGCCTGGTTTCTGTCATGGACCGGGGGTTGGGGATCCCTGGTGTACAATCTACTTTGTCATAAAATATTACTCTGATATAGTCATTCACTCAAAGCTTGGAAATGGAATTATAATATGTGAAGTCAGAAACAAACAACATTCAGGAAAGAAAAGGAATATTAAAGAGTGTATCTGCTTTTACTGATTAAGTTAGTCCCAGGTAGTTGACATGCATGGTACAATAAGAAAGTGTTCCAAATGCAGGATGTAGAGTTGAATTGGTTGCATTGTAGCTCTCCTCTTCATTCTGAGATCTGCTTTGAAATTCAGGAATGTCCTCCTTAAGAACAGTAGCAGTGTTCTCCTATGAATCTGATGTGCTCAGTGGTTTTAGCAAATGACGATAGAGACCATACAATTGAATGGAATGGGATGGAATACTTTATTTGACTAAGTGTGATAGACACACAAGAAATTTGTCTCTTCTGGTGCAGAAGCTCTGAGTGTACATGCAAAGTAACAGAATAATGATAATCATAACAACAATAATAATACCAAAAAGGTGGAAGTAAAGAAGATAATGATAAATAATACTGTAGCTATACTACATGGGTAGGTACACATAGATATTAGACAGCACTGAGAGAATTAAATGTTCAGCAAAGTGATGGCAGGAGGGAAAAACTGTCCCTATGTCTAATTGTTTAGGCATGCAATGCCCTATAGTGGCATCCCAAGGGGAGGAGTAGAAATGGTTTATGTCCAGGATGTGAGGGATCTGTAGATATTTTCTCAGCCTTCTTTCTGAGCCAATTAATATACAAGCCTTGTATGGAAGGCAGACTGGTTGCAGTTCTTTCTCTAGTCTTAATTACCCATTGGAGTCTGTATCTGCTCTGTTTGGTTGCGAAAGAGTTGATAAGCAGTTGATAAACTCCTGATATAATGTTGGCAAGATTGCAAAGCCAAAGGTGGCATTTTACTGTTACTATTAAATAATTCTAAGGGTGAGCAACTCTATTTAAGCAAGAACAAATTTACCACCCAAAGCCAGGGAGAATTGCCTATCCAGAATTATCTGTAGAAATGTTTTTACATTTGAGTAGTTTTAACTGAAAGCGTATAGACAGATGCATTGATCAATACTTTTTGTATACAAACAAGTGTGATTTTAATTATATACATTCCAATGGTATGCAAAAAGTAAGTACACATAAAGATTGTTCAAGGTTTAATTTAATAAAGAGGTGAAATTTATTGAATGGTGGATCTTGGCTGATACTTCTTTTAGGAATCTGGATAATAAAGTTCATTGATGTGCCAGGTATGTTAAAAAAAAAGTTGATTTAAAGAATTAGGGTCTGCTTTGTAGTGCTATTGATTTGAAGATTGATATTCTTTGCCAGTATCTAATTTGGTGTAAAGACAGTGGCAAAGACAGATGGCTAAAGACACCATAGCATCATTTGGAGTGATAATTACAATGGTCTTGATGAAGAGTGTTGTTACAAAATGAGGAAATTAATTAGTTAGAATTAGTTAAAATTCTGAGGAAGTACTGGAGCATTGCATTAAAATAGAAATGTGTATTTAGATAGTGATCAGATAAAAAATAAATTAAATTATACAGGTTTGCATATAATTAATGAAATGTAGTTCTGTGCCTCTAAAATAATTGCATTCACTTTCCTCTCAGGTTTTTATAATAATAAAATATGTGTGGGGTTCACAATTCAACCCTAAGCTACAAATATTCTCTTCTATCAATAAAATATTTATAAATTGATTTCCTTCCTGCCTGGATAATAAAACTGTTTTCAATTCCCCATCTGTAATAAATTAAAATAAATTAAAATTTATTTTTCCAGTCCATTGACCCTTTCATGATAGTTCATCTCCCAAACTTTTATTATATGAAAATAATTTAGTAAATACTATTTAAATAGTACTATCATTGACAAATTTGCTATCAGTCAATTGCAGCTTTATCCAGGATAGCTTACAACCTGCGACAATACCTCTATCACAGTCAAACATCAACATCTGCCTATCCAGGCCCTAGGGAAGCACTTGATAGGTGGATCAAAATGCCAGATTCAATCTGAACATCTGGCTGACTATGTGACAAACCAACAAAAACCATAATATACAGTCCCATCAGCCCTTGGAAGTAGACATTGAGATGGTGACTTGATTGCTCTTGCTTCATTTGCTTTTTCCTGAGCTCTCTCAGCATAGAAATCACTACATCTGCTAGCAGCTGATTAGGCTGTAAATATGTATGGATACTTAAGTGTTAAAGGTTCCTTTTTAAATTTAAGAATTTAAAGGGTTTTTTGCCCTTACTGAGTAAATGACTTGCTGAATCTGTTGTCTGCTTGCCCTTGAGAGGCATGGAACCAAGTGAAGATATTTTTGGTGAGAAGTTTATTTGTTTAATCAATTTGTATGGTCACACCTATGTCCAAATACATGATTCTGGGCAGTTGACAATACTTAAAAATAAGATAAAAACTATATGAACAAAATTATAAAGAGGGTATATAGCAACCAAGAAAAACCAACCATCAACCACAATTAATGCATCCATGATAAGGGCTCAGCCATACACCCAGGCCTCAGGTTTGATCATAAAACCAGGATTTTAAGGCCTTATGAATAGCCAGCAGTGAATCTGATCTCTGGAGAAATCCAGAGGGAAGATAACCATGACAGAAAAACCTCTCTTCCTGTATCCTGTTAGATGTCACTCTCTCATGAGTCTTCCAGATGGGATCTGGAGCAGGTCTTTTCTGCCAGATCTAACAGCATGGGTACATTATGGGGAGAGATGGTCCTGCAAATAACCAATCGCAAAACCAAGTTGCTCCATATCTACTGCTCCAACATTCTCACTAGTAGTTCTGTGTACCTAGTAAAGTAGCTAAAAATTCAGTAGCTCACTTAGCTTTAAGTGTGCTAGGGAGGTCATAATGTTAGGCATCTGATTCTCACAAAAGCTTTTGTGTTACTGGTGACAATATCTAGAATAGATGCAAATAAGGGTGGCTCATGCTTACAGCTGTCACACTTGCTAATTTCTCATAAAAAGAGTTTTAATGTTCATTGTACACATTATGTGTCCTGTAAGGTTATCTATGAACTGCTTTTGCATACCATATCTAGTTATATAAAATTTGGAAACAGTATAAAATACAGTGACAGAAAATCAGCAATATTTGAAGGCAAAGCTTTGTCATGAGCAGAGATTCTTCTGAAAAATATCTAGTTCGAGCTTTAGCAGGAAAGAAACTGAAATAAACACATAGTGTTCAGAAAGGGATATCTCAACCACAATTTTGCAGCAGGAGTAAATACATTATGGGGAAACAATGGCTAATTGGTTTTGGTTTTAGGATTTGGTGCTTTTTTTAATTATTCAAGCAGTGCTTAAAAGTCTGGATATATGTTATGAGGGAAAATAGTAAAAACGATTCTGTACACAGCTCTAAATACAGAAGCCGTTTAACAGAGATTTTTGGGGGTCTTAGGACATGATCCTTGGTCCTACCAAATGGAAACTACAACAAGGAGAGAAAGGCAAAGGGTAATGTGCGGAATGAAAGATTGATATCAATAGGTCATCCAGCCATTGTTTTCCTCAAAGGCTTCTTTAAGTATGCATTTACATGTCTGTTGAATATTCAGTAAGCATCTTCTCTTGCTATTATGCATGTTCTCCTAGCATCCTACTGCTCTGAAAGAAGGGTTAAGAGTTCAGAACATGAGCAATTGATGATAAATTCCAGTTTCTTAAGGGTTTGGGGTCCTCTTTCCTTGCATCTGTTTCTGTTGAAGTGTTTGCTGCTAGGAATATATAATTTTTAGCATACAGGAACATCAGCACATACTATATCATTTGAGATATATAGTTGTCATTAATAGTTGTCATTGTCAATCTTCTGGACATGTTTTGATATGGCTTCCTCAATAAATTTTTGACAAGTTTCCAAAGTGCTGAAGTCTTAATCTGAAGAGATTTATAAAATACACAGGGACTTGGATGATTTTTAGAAGCCTCATGTTGGGACAGTTATGTTATGCTTATCATCTGGGTATCCAAATTACTTTAGTCTTGTTATATAAAATAATGCATTGTAATAAGGCAATATCCGTAGCACAGCCTTTAAGGGGTGTAAACTACTAAAATAGTTTGCTACGCAGCATGAGAACCAATGTTGTCTAGTAGCTTAAGGCACCAGGCTGGAAACTAGGTGATTTGAGTTACAGTCATGAAAGCTGGCTGGGAGACTGGGCCAACAGGGTTGTTGTTGTGAGGAAAATAGAAGGAGGAGGGAGTTTTAGGTATCCTCACTGCGTTGAGTTGTTTATAAGAACAATAAAAGTTTTATATATATATGTATGCACGTATGCATGTATGCATGTATGTATGTATGTATGTATAGATACTTGAGAAGTTTCTTGTCTTGAGAAGTTTCTTACCCTGTAGGAATCTGTACTTTATCTGTAGGTGATCACTTTATTGATTGGTACAATGAAGATCGCTGAACATGTACGTGTGTGTGTGTGTGTGTGTGTGTGTGTGTGTGTGTTCATTCATTATTCATTCATCCTTATATGCACGCACATTAGTCTGTACACATAGGGAAGTTCTTATTTATAAGACTTGTTCCAAAGTAAGAGCAACCATGGTCTTACTAGATTTCCACAAATGAGTGAATATGGTTGGAGAACTACTTAACATTTTAAACAAGATTGACAGAATCTGTACTTATTTCTCCATAAGGTTCTATGTTCCCTGGAATAGTTCTTTTTTAAAAACAACAACAACACCTGTATTTATTTTTTCCTATGCCAAAGGGCAGGGCGTATGTGTGTGTATGTGTGTGTGTGTGTACACACTTTTGAAATTCTTACAACTGCCTTCCTATTATTGAAGCCTTTTAAAATAAAAACAATACGGTGACTTTCAGTCAAGTGTCCTACTTTCCATTCCTCCCTTTTTCCATTCCGCCGTCTAAGAGCAAAAGAGAAGGATTGGATTAACATTACAGCCTGATGGAAAGATTCCAACTATAGCTTCTTTTTGTGTAACTTCAGTTTGCAGTGTCAACAGATGGTAACTAAAAAATTGATTACAGGGTTTAAAGAATATTCTTTGCCACCTCACCATGTTTAAAATACTTCGTTTCTTAAGAAGCCAGCATCTTAGGTAAAAGACAAATTAATGTTATACTTCGGGTTAACAATTCTGACTTTAAAATCCCCATGCCCACGCTTAGAACATCGATTCTCAAATGTTTATTGCCTTTCTCAACCTGTGCTGCCTTGTTATCTTAACAGAAGTACCCTGTGTAGGCCTGAAACAGATTGCTAATGAAAGTCAACCAAAGTGGGATTTTTTCCTATGTGATCATACTCGGTGTCAGGCTTCTCAGAACTGATCCTCAAGATCAACTTATCCCAGGATGATTATGGGCTGCTGATCACTTCTCCAAGGCAGGAATGTATACGTTATCCTCTAATCATATTCCGCTCACCCAACAGGCAACCCCTCTAACAAATTTTGTTTACTATGCATTAAAATTGGTGTTTTTTTTACTTGTCTCGGCTCAAACTATACTATGCGTGAACTACCCTACTTCAGTTGGCTACTGTGAACAGATAGTCCTCAACTTACGACCACACTTGAGCCCAAATTGAGCCTAAGGATAGGAAGGTATGGAGAGGTATAATGAATGTTATTGATGTAAACTAGCTTGAGCCTGTTTCCTTTTATTTTTCTTGTCTTATATTATTGATATCTTTGGCTTGCTATTTCTTATTTCTTTTCTGCGCACTGAATAATCTTGTTTATCCTAAAATGGAATGATATAATGGGTACATGTATGCGTTATATTATTCTAGACTACCTGTTACCCATTGAATCATCGTTTCAGAGATATTTCCTTACCAGATTCCTCAATGCCTTCAACCATGGCAGAGCTTCTATATGCTTGAAAAGTTCTTTAAAATTCAGAGAGATATTCAGAGATGTATCTGCCTTGCAAGTAGCCCGTGATGAACTGTATATCTATACACAGTTCATATAGCATATATATACCCGTGGCTTAGTGGTTAAGATAACAGCCTGCAGAGCAGGCAACCCGGGTTCAAATCCCATAAGAGTATGTCTGGC